>JAOYSI010004053.1:1802-14623 GCA_025775065.1 Hiodon alosoides
CCCATCCTTGCGGCTCTCCCTCCTAACTCTCCCCCCCACCCCCCCCCCTCCACCCCCCCCCCCCCCCCCCCCGCCCCCCGGGGCGGGCCCGGCCCCCACTCTGACCTTTTCCCTCTGGGAACACATGCCCGTGGAGTCCGCAGGACGTCCGCTCGTCTCTCGTCCCTGTTGGTGCTGGATGAGAAGTCGGCATCTTGAAAGCACAGCAGCCCACCGGCTCCACCCCTCCCCACACAGAGTGTTCGGCAGTGCCGCCTGCTGGCTGAATGGCTGACCAGTCACTAACAGTGGGCCGACCACTCTATTCAACACCATTGTGGCCGCTAACTTAACAAATCCTCATTGAGTAGCCCGATTTTCTATATATTTGACACTATAATCATAGACACAATACAGTAGGCTAATAATGATGTCGCTGTGGATTCCAGGGAGGAATCATTTCGGAATATGTAGCAGCTTATACAACATCGACAACGCGCACAATTTCCCACAGTCAGGCTGTGACCTTGCGGAGCAGCTAGTAACATTCACTGACAATGCGCGTCTGGAGGAGAGAGAAAGTAAGTCAAGTTAAGTTGGATAGCAAGCTGTGTCTTGATTTTTATTAGACTTGACCGAACGACCTTCATATCAGTCCGTTGAATTTTAGAGATGAACCATGTGGGTTCACATATACTTCTGTACTATATATACTGAAAAGGCTGAGGAGTTAAGCAATGCATTATGGATTAAAATAACATGAAAAGATGCTCTAGAAGCCTCAAATCGACCAACATTTTGCCGGACCCCAGAGCTGCCTACTTTTCCTCTATGTCTGACTACTTCTTGTTTTAGGGAACACTCCGCCTTCCCTTTGGTTTACTTACTTTGGTTTACTGCATGCCACCACATGTGTTTTGTGTGATCGCAGGAAACCCCTACACCTGAGCAGGCGTAGTCTGTTCCAGGTTGGATGTGCCCAGCGTTGAGTGTCACTCACTCGCTGATGGGGAACGATTTTCTGAGCTTAAAGTAATTTGTCCTGCCATGGTTGTCCTCCTGAGAGGCGCAAGATGCCTATTGACGGCGAAATCTAACCCAATTGGAGCGCAGCACAGCCGGATGATGGACCGACGGCCGAGCACATTTCCCTTGTTTCCAGACTCACGAATGCGCTCGCTGGAAACCAGCAGAGCCTGCGGGAATTTGAAAAAAAAAAACCCAGAAATAGCGAGCCGCTCCCTGGTAAATAAACACTCAGACGGAAATTTCAGTACCAGCGACGGAGCAAAGACCCGGCTCTCTTTGAATGATTAAAAACAACCGTGGCAGCACTTAACATCTTGTAGGCTGCTCTCGGCGGCTGGCCTGCCTCTGCAGCGACCGATAATTGGTTGGAACTGCTGTGAAAGCCTTTAACCTACAGTACTGGGAGTGACAAATGGATCCTTAATTGAATGGAGTATTTCTGAAACAGGCACCCAAAAGTGACAGACAGCTGAAAAATGAATAAGGAAGCTGCAAGGCCCCAGCCTCGACTTCTGCGGCGCAGTCCGGTCTCATCAGGGTGAGGATCTCCAAATGCTCCTGGATACATCCCCTACCCGTGGCAGTTCTGCAATCCAGCAGTTTGAAAGGAGGAGAGATAAAGGAACCTCATTCGCGGTTCAGTTTTCTTTCTTTTTTGATTAAACTTAACTGGGGGAAAAAAAATAACATGCTTCGATGGCTGCAATGTCATGCACATCTCTGGGAAGGTTAGTGCAGCTATAGTGTTGCGAGTACAATTTAGTGTCAGGGTGTGGAAGTGTCCTAGCACAGACAATCCACTTATGACTGACAAGCTCTACTGCAATGACAGATCAAGGGGACTAACCCCACTGGGCCAAGAGAACTGGATGCTGTGATGATGGTCATGATGGTTTAGTGAGTACACTGCAGTCCCTATGGTTTAGTGAGAACACGCCGGTCCCCATGGTTTAGTGACAACACTGCGGTCCCTATGGTTTAGTGACAACACGCCGGTTTCCATGATTTAGTGAGAATACTGCGGAACCTATGGTTTAGTGAGAACACTGCAGTCCCCATGGTTTAGTGACAACACTGCGGTCCCTATGGTTTAGTGACAACACGCCGGTCCCCATGATTTAGTGACAACACTGCGGTCCCTATGGTTTAGTGACAACACGCCGGTCCCTATGGTTCAGTGAGAACACTGCAGTCCCCATGGTTCAGTGAGAACACTGCAGTCCCCATGGTTCAGTGACAACATGGCGGTCCCCATGGTTTAGTGAGAACACTGTGGTCCCCATGGTTCAGTGACAACATGGCGGTCCCCATGGTTTAGTGAGAACACTGCGGTCCCCATGGTTCAGTGAGAACACTGCATTCCATATGGTTTACTCAGAACACTGCAGTCCCCATGGTTTAGTGAGAACACTGCGGTCCCTATGGTTTAGTGAGAACACGCCAGTCCCCATGCTTTAGTGAGAACACTGCGGCCCCCATGATTTAGTGAGAACACTGCAGTCCCCATGGTTCAGTGAGAACACTGCGGTCCCCATGGTTCAGTGAGAACACTGCGGTCCCCATGGTTCAGTGACAACATGGTGGTCCCCATGGTTTAGTGAGAACACTGTGGTCCCCATGGTTCAGTGACAACATGGCAGTCCCCATGGTTTAGAGAGAACACTGCGTTCCATATGGTTTAGTGAGAACACTGCAGTCCCCATGGTTTAGTGAGAACACTGCAGTCCCTATGGTTTAGTGAGAACACTGCAGTCCCCATGGTTTAGTGAGAACACTGCGGTCCCCATGGTTTAATGAGAACACTGCGGTCCCTATGGTTTAGTGAGAACACGCCGGTCCCCATGCTTTAGTGAGAACACTGCGGCCCCCATGGTTTAGTGAGAAAACTGCGGCCCCCATGGTTTAGTGAGAACACTACGGTCCCCATGGTTCAGTAAGAACACTGCAGCCCCCATGGTTTAGTGAGAATACTGCGGTCCCCATGGTTCAGTGAGAACACGGCGGTCCCCATGGTTTAGTGAGATCACAACGGTCTACGCGGTTTAGTCAGATCATAGTGATCTCTGTGGTTTGGTCAGGTCATCATGGTCCCTATGGTTAGTGAGATCACGGCAGTCTCCATGGTAGAGTCAGATCATGACAGTCCCTGTGGTTTAGTCAGATCATGACAGTCCCTGTGGTTTAGTCAGATCATGACGGTCCCCATGGTCAGTGAGATCACAACATTCTCCGTGGTAGAGTCATATCACGACGGTCCCTGTAGTTTAGTCAGATCATGACAGTCCCTGTGGTTTAGTCAGATCATGACAGTCTCTATGGTCTGGAGAGATCATGAACCTCTGGTTTTGACCACAACCATACAGGCGAGCATCGAATAAGTCAACAGTCCAGACATAAGAATGGTTCATGTGTCACCGATGTGTGCGATGGCATGCACTGTTTACAAAGTCAGCGGAAATTTATACCAACTAGAAACAACTGGACGGAGGTCCTCAGGGTAGATTCAGACAAAAACTGGAAACTATATTAAAAGGAGATTCTTGCTCTCGGTCACAAAAATCTAGTCCCATCGACAGTTGTGCACCCATCTCATCACACTTCAGTACAGTAACGCTATTAAAAGTTTAAAATTCCGGCAGGTCACTCAGACAAAGGTGAAAATAATACCCGTTTTGTCGTTTTTTTTTAAGTCTGGTACTGAAAGAGCTTCTTCATTCCTTCATTCTCCCTGCATCTTCTCCATCGGTGGCAGCTGCCTCAGTGTCACATTTTTACCGTCTTTCTGACCTCACTGTCACAATAGGGCTGCTTTGATTCCAGTACGTAAGCCTGGAAAACCACGGTCCGCTTGTCTGTACAAATTAAAACAATGACTATAATACAACAATGCGAAAACAGCTGTATAACACAAACACTGCGAATCAAAGTGAATTGACGATGACGTAGCCCCGAGGGGGTGGAGGGAAGAGGAGGTGGGGTAGATGGGTCAAGATTGTTTTTAATATGAGTATACTTTTCTCAGACTCCCGTGCATACGTTGCTCATTAATATAACGGAAAATCGAAACCAGCCATGTTTACACTTCAACAGCGTCAAATATTGCTTTGATTAAAATAAACCCTGGTGACATCTCCTTGTATTGTCATTCGTGGGAACAAATTCTAGATTAGTCTTTGCCCAACCAAGTGTAGGAAGTTTGGCTGATTTAATCTCGGCTGATTAAAAAATATCAGGTCCATCTTTTGCGATCCATCAGGGAGAGGGCCTTTGATGGGAGAGCGTGTCAATGATTCTGTATTTCTCACTAATGAACGGGAGGTATTTATCTTGATTAGCCCTCCAAACCAAGGCGTCTTAATCAGAGTAATCCAATTAAGCACATTTTCCATTCAGACGTGAACAACCAAGCATTCGTAAGGAACAGGCTGAGTCTGAGTGTCAGTTGCAAGCCCAGAGACCGTCGGCCATGACGGTCACGGACCGCGGCCAGGCTTCTCCTTTCGAACTCGCTTTGGTGCATGGTTAGAGGAAAAAACACTGTCTACCTATGTCATTAAAAAGTGTTTTTTTACTTATTCACTTTTAAGTTACTCAAGTGAAGTGGACAACGAGCCGCTTTGAATGCGGATATTTACTTAGCAAATCCAGTGAATGCAGGTTATTCATTGTGGGGAAACCTACATTTGGTTTGGATGAACGAGAATGGCATTTGGCTTTGAGACTAACATGATTATCAATCGCCCTTTGCACCAGGCAATGATTGAGGGAAATAGAAGTCAAAAGCCATGGAGGAATATAAAACTAAAAGCCATCTCTCCTTGCTCGCCATATGATCCCCGTCTACATATTCGCGTCTTTGCAGCGCCAAGCCCTTTCACGCCATGATTTATTGGCCAGGAAGCTCGGGGGCCGATTTCCATTCCTGGTTCTTGACCTGATGAGAGGGACGAAATAAGCACGTTTCACGTCTCTCTTTGTAGCACAAATTTAGCACTTTTATTGAACCACTCGTCAGCTGATGAATTCTTTGTAGCTGGCAAACATTCTCAGGGAATTAAGCACCGGCTTTGTCAGATAAAACGCCATGTGGTAAAAAACAGGCTTGGCCTGCTGAAAGGCCTCGACATGCGTGCGTAATATTGGCAAGACCCTTGCCGTCACCGCGGAAGACACTCAAATGACTCACGGGCTCCACGCCTGGGGATCATTGTTGCCATAAGTTAAGAACAATGATCCAGAACCCAGCCGGGAAGAACGTCCTGCTGGATGTCACATCCAACAGCCAGGGCTCAGCTGGCTGCAACTTAATAAGGCCTCCCTGCCTTTAAAGCCAGAACATAAAGTTGTTATGGCATAAGTATGATCCAATTGTGCTTGTCTCCATTGGCACATGCTTCAACCAGGAGCCTTAAAACAAAACACATGTCTTATTTATCTAGCAGCAAGGATCAGAGTCTACATCAACTTAATCAGCACAGAAAAAAACAAGACCCCCCCTTGCAGAATGGTTTGTAGTTAACCAAAAAACGGTGTTATTGGGAAAGAATAACAGTACAGTCCCTCTCCAACCAGCTGTCCACAACACCTTCAGAAACGCGCAAGTCTGTTTAGGGTACTAAAATGAGACAAAAAGGCACCAGGAAAATGGGCTTTTCTTGCCCAGTGTAAGCCTGCAGCCTCTGAATGTTCAAAAAACATTACTATAAACAATATAATAACCAATAATTTTACACAACACGGTTCATTAACAGATCAAATTCTAAGTATTACACTATAGTGGGTTTGCACACACTTGCTATGAATGTCAGACGATGTGGAAATTCTGCTCTTGTCAATCAAAATGGATAATTTGTGCACAGAATCAATTCTGTTACCTAGGTGAAAACATGGGCCTCCAGAGGGACTCTGTGGATTTCACAGGCTGAAATCCTCCCGTCCGCTTTCCACAGCGCCTGCAGGCTGGCAGAGCCATCAGGAGATGTGCCTTTTGTATAATCAGCGCTGAACCTCTTGTGCAGGCTGCGAGGCCTGCAGAGTGTAAAAGAGATGGGTGGTTTGAAGAGACTGGATCATAGCAGACTAATCTTACTACTACTTCACCCACCCACATGTGTGGTGGCAGGATTTCTGGTGAGAAGCAGGGATTTATAATTACTTTGGCTATTCCAAATTGGCAGGAAAATGTAAAAATAATTGCCGATTTCAAATGTGCTTTTAATTAAAAATAAATCAAATAAAAACATTACACAAGACCACAAAAGCATTTAAAAACTGCCACTTAGGAAAATAAAATAAAAATACATTAGAACACTTAAAACAACCAAATGAATATAACATTTTCATTTGTTTAGCTGGCAGACTCATAACTCACCCCTTATTCCCAGGGAGAAGACCTGGCCACCTGCTTTGTTATGATCCTTATGGCAAGTTTGGTCCACACCTGGAAACTGCCCACACTTGGTAGTAATTAAAACAACATCCACAGAGGAGGAATTCTGTTTGCTAACTTTAAAAGCCAGCAAGATTGTTGCTGTTATATAAGGATCCAGGTGCATTAATTGTATGTTATTTCATTGCTGGTAGTGCATACTTTGGGCATCCTGAAATTTTAAATCCCACTGTGCCTCCCTTTCTAATGCGTGCCAGCGCTCCCTCTCTTTCCCTTCCCCTGTGGGCTTCCTGTGCCTGTTCCTGGACCACAGAATCCACATTCTGTTCCAGATAGATCGCTAAAATAAAGGAAGTTAAGTGAATGAATGAATTCATCCATCTTAAAGCATCTAAGATAACTCAATATCTAAAATCCCACAGTTTAAATGTTGAGGCTGTTAAAACACTGAGACTGAAAACACAGAGACTTAAAACACAGAGACAACTAAAACACTGAGGCTGTTATTACACCGAGACTGTTATAACACTGAGGGAGTCAAAACACACAGACAGTTAAGACACTGAGATTTTAAAACACAGACACTGTTAAGACAATGAGACTTTTAAAACAATGAGACCTTTAAAACATGGAGACAGTTCACTGATCATGGTACCAAAATATGAAGCTAAACACCGCCCTATAATTCACCTGAAGTTTTATCAGCCGAGGGGGTTCGAACTCACTCATCTTACTTCAAGGGAAAATAGTTTATGACTAAGCTATATTTCATTATGTTCTGCTCTTTCAGTCGATCCTCAAACCAAATGATCTACAAATGTTTGGAAGTTATTGCTAACTTGAGGCTTAGTAATTATTTAACCCCTCCTTATTATTCTGGTGCACAGCCAGGTTCTTCACCGTGGACTAATACCTGTGTCACTTTATTTATTCTTTAGGAGGAACAAACTGAGTTTAATTTCACGCTGTTGGTATTGCTTCCAATTTCTCGTTGTAAACAGAGAGCGAATGGTATAATTTTATCTGTTCAATGATTTTTTTAAGTAATTTGAATTAAAAGTTTTAAATTTATTTTGATAAATAACTTTTGAAATGAAAATACCTAAAGCACATTCCTTATAATAATACTCAGAGTCACCCTTGAATCGTGTTACATAGACGGAATGAGGATTATGCAATATGCCTGCTATGCTGTCAAAAGTCTCCAGTGTGGACACAAATATTGGGATGGATGTATATGTATATTACAGCACGAAATGCATATTAAGGCTTTCTAAGGAGATGTTCTTTAGGTATATATTGTGCTTTATGTATTTACCTTGTACTTCTGAGATTCCCATCGCAGAAAGTTATATAAATTTATGTATAAATGAGAAAAGCCTTTTTATGTATCCTTAATCGTAAAAGTAAAGTACTAAATGGGGTAGGTAGCGTCTTTTCAAGCCAATGAAACAGAAAAACAAACGAAAGTGATCTGAATTACAGCAAACGTTTCAGATCAATAACCACAACACTGGCTTTCTGACAGCGTTTGAAGAGCCGAGCTAAAAAGGCAGTACCTACTGAGTTGTCGAGCGCTGAAACAAGGCAAGGCAGATGGTTAAGACTTTATTGGTGAGAGACCAGGCTTACAATAACAAAGAGTAAATGATTGTGCCAAGAGTGCATTAAGGCCTGGCCGATCTTCAGCCACATCAGTGAGTGCTCTGTTTACGGCCACAGACTTCAGCTGCACAAACTTCAGCTGCCCGGCCACGCATTCTTCCCAAACAGTGGAGCGGAGCTCTTTCTGTCCCGCTTGGCTGTCGATGGGGGGCAATTTTTGGACTGTCGTATGGACTGACGGAGACCTTCTCAGCAAATTCCGGTTCACAGGACCCCCGCAACACGGGGGGGGGGTCGCAGTTTCAGCGTGAAGATGACGGAGAAAGGGCAGGACGCAGCAAAGCTGGAATGAGCACGCCGTTAGGTGGCCTTATCCGGGGAGGATGTGCAACGCGCTCCAAACTATGGTGGGATCCTGCCCTCCCCATGACCCCTGCATGTATGCAAATCAATCCTTTAAGTGCATTGTTGGTTAGACCAATCCGGGATTATCGGTCAGGCCTGGGCCTCCAATGAGGAGACGGGCGCGCTTATTCCTTCCTGCGTCTCCCATCCTTTGAAGCGCCTATCCTGATATTCCCTCCGGCCTGGCAGCTACCTGACTGGAACAGGGATCAGAAGAAAAGATCAATTTTTGTCCCCTGGAGGTGGGGAAGGCTCAGTGCACCAGACAACCTGCTGGGAATGGCTGGGAAAGGCGTAGCTCCCAGCTATGGAACAGGGGTAGCTCCTCCTCTACAACTCCAGCAGACTTCCACTCCCAGTCAATGTCCAGCTGCGATCATCAGCGGGGAAAATCCAGAGAAACACGCTGCCCTTTTTTCCCCTTAATTTTGCTTAGAATAAGGGAGCTCTGGTCCTGGATCTGTTTTGTGTTATCTTTATTTCCATACTAAACTTGTATCATCGCAGTTTTCTTTGAGAGGCCCCAGACGCTTGCGAAATATGCAAGCAGAGTTTTTGAGACCAAAGTCATGACTATAAGCGGAGTCTGATCAAATTCGTTTGGAAAAATCACTAAAAAATCACTCATAAAGATATGAGAAACTGTGAGATCCTCTTTGGATAAGCAGAACTGATCCGAATGAAAAACGTTAGGAAAACATTTTAATGCAGGGGTATTTACTATTTACTGGATCTGCCAAAGCTGTGTGCTTTGTTTTAGTGGTAAAAGGTCCTATTTTTTATAATTACTCATATATATGTATTGCTTAAATTTTTAAGCTAGTTGTTCTGCATACTTGTTCTTTTTTAAACCATTTATTTGTTCAGTCTGCTGTGGATTATAATAATAATCATTTTATATAATAACTTATATAACAACAATGTTTTAAAAAAATATGTCCTGGGATTTAACAGCATGAGAGTAGAACAAACAATTACAATGCCATTAATAAAGCTTTTACACAGGTGTCTTAATTAGATTCAATAACAATAACGAGTTATTTACCATTGACGAGATGTTTTTAATTGTGTCTACCACTACATTTTTCACCTTCTGTTAACTGCACAAATCATGTATAAAGCCTTATTAATCACCTCATGATTGTCTGTTATATTCTGATACTGTTTAACTTAAAAACTGTGGCCCACCTGTGAAAATGACACACCTGCATCCAGCGCTTGAAGTATATATGTATACATGTATACATTTTCTGACAGGTTCATTCTCTCTTGCTACTTAGTGACGTTGAAATTTTGTGTGACATGACAAGCATTCCGAAATTACACCAATTGAGCCAAATTGGGTCCACGTGTTCAGTTGCTGCAGATACCAAGTAAAATAAATTTAATGGAAGTGTCTTTTTGTCTGGAGGAATTATTTGTGATTTTTCTTTACTTCAGCTTTGGCGTGTTCTGATCCTCTCTTCAAAGTTAGATTTATTTTGATCGATCTGCTGGGCCTTGCTAACTCGAGCGCTTCCTTGTACCCGGTTCATCTTTGAAATGTGCCCTAGATGCTCTAAGCCTGATGTCATGCCCAATACAAAGACAACAGAGACATCTGATATGATTACTCTCAACATTATCAAAGTGTGCATGAGTGAGTCCGATGTTCAATAACGTTCCAAAACGATGCTACAGTCTGAGGGACATCTCAACCAAATACAGCTGGAGATGATTGAAAGCTTTTTGATTTGGAAGAGTATTCTTTTAAGCTAAGTGCTCCCCAAGATCATCCCATCTAGGAAATTCAATTGCTCTGTTTTTGAAATGTTAGCTGCCCCAAACGATATCAAATCCTAATGTCTTAATAGAAACACATGGAATTGGATCATTGACTGGGCGCCTAATGTCATTGGGAAATGCAATTTTCTGATGGCATTTCCTTATTCTGTCTAGCAAAAAAAATATAGGACTGATCCAAATTGAGATGAGTAATTTTCAGAAGTGGACCTTAGCTTCCATGATAGAGAAATATGGGAGTAAAAAGAGGCCGTTCTGTTAACTGAATGAAAGGAACGTTTCTACATCTGATACGAGACATCATTAAAGACGCCCAGACATGACAGTGTACCGTGGCAAAGCCCTCCTGAAAGCTATGTATGAAAGACGACATGGGCATCCTGATGCCTTCACCATCTGAGTTGGTGTCATCGTTTTTTCTGGCCGTTTGAAGGCGCAGGAGGGGGAAGCGAATCTCTCTGCCACCTGCAAGACTCCCTAAAACACTCACATTGAGTTAAGACACAGCTTTGGTTTCGGTGCAGGCTCGTGCACGCCAACAAGGCACGCTTGCAACCTTTTGCGTTGCTTTCCTGAGGAACAAGCAGTTTGAGCTTGATTTTAGTGGCAGTGACAATAAATTGTGACACGAGACCATTTAAAGCACTAATGCTGGGCCAAACTTGTTCCTAACAGCTGCATGTGACAGGGGCAGAGAAATCCTGTTATAATATAACAAATCCCATATAATGCTTCAGAATCTCTCTGGAGTGTTTGGAAAGGGGACTACCGGAGACCAGCAGACCATGTCACTGGGACCATGGGGCGTAGTGTAATATTCTGCAGAGGTTGCAGTGCTAAAACCGAGCTCAACTGGATTGCCACTTCGCAGTCCCTGACAGGAGTGTGGATGCTTAATTATTAATGATGATGAGAAGCGTATACATTGTTTAACAAAACAATATAATGAAATTACTCTGTACTGCTGCAGCTAATGACTGTGCACTGACTGTGCTGAACACAAAAGGCCATGTAAGCTATAGGTTACGTGTTCAAATGCAAGGACCTGTTGAAAGGTGTTTACATGACAAGCACTTTCCACCTGCATGAAGCTATCTACCAGTTGTTTTAACGCTGTTAAGGTTAACCATTAACCATGCTGGGTGTGTCAAGATATTGCTGTTTCTTAAGTTTTTAAGAACAGTTTTTTTTTTTTTTTTTTTGTAGTCCAAGGAAGTCATCTTCTTGCCGTCGTCCGTGATACATCGCGCTTCACAGTGTTCTGTCTGACTGCGATGTGGTGACTTCGAGGTAGTGATACCAAGAGTGAAGCTGTCAGCGTAACTGTAAGTTTAAACACAGTTGGCTACGACGTTGCTGCTAAAGTGAGAGGTTCAGAAGGTTGAAACCAGTAGTTAGTCTCCAAAACAAACACGTATGCAGAACTAAAGGTAAAGCTACTTTGGAAGACCAGAACAATGTAAGTGAAGGCTTTTATTGCCCTCACTGTGGGGATGAGTGTCCATACAAACTGCCGGGGACACAAAACGCTTATTAGAGCAAAAGCTACTCATTGTGTCTATATTTACACAAGTGTTTACACGACAAAAAATAAAAATACATGAATGAAAACTGGTTTCGCTTGATGCAGAAGCTGTTGAAAAGACAGTGAAAGACTACTTTGAGTTAGTTCTGATCACGACAGGCAGTTTGAGGCTTGCCCATTTGTTTAACTTTAATGCTCTGTCACATGTGAATACTTTCGTTAATTGAAGACTGGCCTGTCTGGTTACGGCTGCCGTCGGCGTCCTTCGCGTGGTTTGGGAAAATCCTGCTTTGTGCAAAGGGAATAAACTGGCTCATCTCTGCTAGGAATGGCAAAGGAACAGGACTGCTAGCGTCTAATTAGGCTGCTTTCAGATGAAAGCCCGCATCACTCTCGAGAATCAACGAACGATGAATCATTCTCATCACAGAATACCTGAAATGCCATTAAACTATAGCTAATTAAGGACACCTAATGTCAAACAGAATTAAACTAAACTTTAAAGAAAAAAACATCCCTGGAATCGTTTTATTTTAAAAATTCAATTACTCTGTAATAAATATTTGAAAGGTTAAGTGATTTGAGTGTGATCTCCAAAATACTTCAATCAAGTACAGGCCCCTCATTTCATTTCAAGGCTTTGATGCAAATTAGTCAATTTGATACTGTAAATCACAAACCAGGACAAAAAAAATAAAAATGCAAATAATAGTTTTTTTGAAAGCCTTTTAGACAATAGTCAATTTTTAACAGGATTTTACTACTATAATTGAATGCATATTCTAATTGAATTTATGAGATCTAAAAGCCAATTACATGAATGGGAAAATGAGCAGAAAGCATTCCAAATGTTATTATGGCGATCCTCAAATTCTCTGACATTTCACCTGGGTCCTCCGAAGGTCACCCTTTTAAGGCACTCTCAACAATTTATTGTCATTAAATGAAGACAGACCAATCCTGTCCAAGACGTCTCAGATGCTATTCAACCTTAAAACCCTCTACCTTGCGGTCCTGGGAAAGGCCTAAATTATGTACTGAATGCAACAGTTAATAGCATCGTCGAATCAGAAGTTTGTGCTTCTGTTGTTTTTTCATATTTTTTTT
>JAOYSI010004056.1:0-14620 GCA_025775065.1 Hiodon alosoides
CCCCCCCCCCCCCCCGCAAAGGGTGACGCTTATTGGTTGACCTAACAGCAACCATAGTTCAAAGTAACAAAGCTGAAATTTGTGTGATTGTGGATGTATTATAATCAATTTATCTTTCTGTAACCGTGGAATCTGAAATAGGATTGAGTATGTTTGGTGAATTTGGTGATTCTTCAACAGATAGAACTCCCATTGTTACATATATTTTATATAATATTCTCTGTTAGGTTTTACATGTGTTGTACATTGTAAGTGAAATATTTGGCACTATAACTGGACAGTAGCCAGTTAATATGCAGGGTATTAACAGTGTTTCATATTGGTAATAAACATTTTTAACAACAGTGTAATCTGAAAAAATGTGCTGCTATTTGTAAAGAATCCCTTGGATCTTAGCGTTTTTGGAAGTTTAAAAATCGGGGAAATTTTTTTAAATAACTGTAGTTATTGTTGACCTATTAACAATAACTGGTCAACATGAGCCTTCCCTGTTTCAGAAATCTTTAAAAACTAAACCTAAACACCTTAACGCTTTTTCTGTGACTCAAACCCTTGGACCTGGTGAAAATTGTACGTATCAAGGGTGCAATAGCGAAATACAAGAGTAAAAAGTGTGAATGGTTCTCTGCATTATAAACATCAGTTATAGATTAAGGTGTTTGATTTGTCTGGTCATTGTGGAAGAGGAGTCTGCAGTGAAGCAAGCCGGAATAAGATAACTCAAAGATTTAGTTGTCATAAGCTTCTTACAACCTCGTGTGGCCAAAGCACAGAATAGCATGTCCGGTTGATCGAAAAAAAATTCTCAAACATTCAATTAAAATCGTAACATTAAAGTACTTACATCAGCGCTGCATTTCAATTGATAGCATGCAGACATTCCTGATACTCTCAAGCAAACCAATATAGTTATGGTGATGTTGCTATGAAGTAACAACATGTCATAGGTTTGAGCTGTGATGTAGTGTGTAGGACTGGGCTGTTTTTGTTTTTCTTCTTCTCCCTCACTACTTCCGTGGAGAGGACTGCAGTGCACCCTGCTCATGAGCAGTAACTCTGTTCATTCAGCCTAACTCCAAGGGCAGATAACAGGAAGCTTGCTTGTCAATAATCCCCCCCCCACACACACACACACACACACTTTCCGCCGAAAATCTCAGCAATCTTTGCACATCTCGTCGCCCTCAGCCTATGGGAAAATAAGTTAATCTTTTTAGTGGCTATTTTTTCTTTAGAAGTAATTCATTATTGATTTCTAATGCTCGTCTAAGCCTGTGACTTCTCCTCGTCCTCTGTCTTCGTCTACACGGCAATTTCAGTAATGCTGGTACTTTATGAGATATAAATTAGAATTCAAGGGCTGAATTTTAAACATCACAACTCAAATTATATTAAATTCTCATTTGTAATTAGCTATTCTGACAGAATTACTTGTGGAATTTGTTGTGAGGAATTTATTTTCATTTGGTCATTATTAAGGGTGACACATTTTAGCTAATACTTCTAAACTTTATTAGCAGCATGGCAGCTCCTATGTAAAGCCGTGTTAATATTTAGCATAGCGGTTATATATATACATGATAGGTAATTTTCTTCTGTAATTTTTTTAAGTGTAATGATATCTCAAATTATTAATTCACGTGTCAGGTATAGTAATGTATTTTCAAATTTGCTTGCCAAAAAATATAATTTTCATCTATGCAGACTGGTGTAATTACTAAACCTCTTCACTGGTTAATTTCAAATAAAATTTGGGATTCACAACCCGTCATCTGTGATATGTGACATATATACACTGTCAATAAAACTACCAATCGAAGACCTTCTATATTCCATAGACTTACCATAACTCGCTGAGACTGACTTATTCGTTACGGAATACATTAACATGAGATTTATTCAGATTGAGAGCTTAACCAGTAATTTAAAAAGGAAGACAAATAAATGAGGTAAGTTAAATCTACTTGTTCACATCTAATTACTAATTAAATAATAATGAACAACAAGGTAACGTTGTCGTGAATATATTAGCTGGTGTTTAAAGACTATATAGTGTTCAGTTACTTAAATAAAATGCCTAAGAAATGTCATGACAGCCCTCCTATTACTAATGATCAACCATCCATGCTGACACCATATAATGGGTGATCGATGTGCTCGCATGTTGCATTTTGAAATGCAGTTAAAGTATTAAAACCCCTGCCGATCACACTGAGGAGTAACGGGTTTGCCCTAACACTGACAAATAAAAGTGCTGCACGGAGAGCAGGGGCTATAACCCACAAGCTCTCGCAGTTTGGCCTGGTGAAGACAGTCATCACTGGCAAGAAAACGGAGATTGTGAAGCAGGTATATATTTCTATTAATATGTCCCGAGATGTGCATAGGTGAGTCAATTCATTAAATTTGTATTGAAGTTAAACAAGGGCATATTAAACAGTTTAGGTATGAAGCAACATATTACCTGAGCCTAACCTCACAAGGTAATAGCCAGGTCCGAAGGACCAATCAGAGAAGTCTTTTTAAGAATGAAACACAAGATGGCTGGGAAAACCATTTGACGGCTGTCGTCTATGCTATTAATATATGTATATTATTCTTGCCACGTTTAAAGTATTAAAAACATTTCCAGGTTATTTGAGTATATCTATTTATTATTATTATTTTTATCTCCAGTGATTAGAGCTCAATGAAGTATGCCCATAATCCCTGCTCTTTCATCAATTCAATTCATCAAATGCCTGATGGTTCTAAGTGATCCAACTGATTAAGTCGACAAAAAAGTTTGAAAATAATATTTGAAACTTTTAAAAGATAGTTGCATGATAGTTGACATTGTAAAATGAGCACTTGAAGGAACTGATAAGTATTGAAAGGCTCGTGATAAGCATAGGTTAGCCAGAGGTAGATAATGATTTAGTATAGGGCTTTGCAGGATTGTCATGGAGGGGAAAACCCAACATCGTCCACTTGTTAGATTCAGGGACTGGCAAATAAGGCAGCATGATCTAAAATCCCTCAGTCCGACATGTAACAGCAAATAAATATCTACAAGCTAATTAAACTGAAACAAATATTACATCAGCAATTTAGCCATGAAAATCCCTTTAAAAAGTTGGTTAACCAAATACAAGTGAAGATCACGCATGGTTCTTAACTATGCTTTAAACATATGTTCTATAATACTTCGCATTTCATAAAAGCCATTGAATGTCAAAATAATTGGTTGCTTATTTAAATAATTATTTTTTTCTCAACTGCATTGCGTTAAATACGCAAAATTGGGACAAAGGCTAATTTATTGACATATTTTGTAATCAGGTTGCATTGTCTACGCTCGCACAATTCCACGAAATACAAAAAGTAACGCGATTGAACCGGATGTAGTTTGTGAAGGCTCTTGAACTCTGACACCGGTTACAGTTACTCCTTCCTTTCTCGTTCGGCTCCGTAAAGAGACGCGTATAGGTAAATTTCTCTGATTTTTCATCCAAATAAATCTTTGATTGTATTTCGTTATTAACGTAAATTTCTATATCACTTAGTGTTCTTATCCGAAGTGCGTCGGATTGATATAATATGTGTCACATTATTGCTCTAAATCAACTTGTAAGCTTGGGATGAAACTCTGGTGTTTGTTGCTAGGCCGTATTCATTTCATGCAGTAATCCGCAGGTTAGAAGACCCAGTGAAAAGCGGTAAACGCTGTTCTTACTCGTTGCAGTATTTTTCTTGATACGTTTTAGCTTCTAATTGCATGGAACTGAAAACGAATGCTTTAGACCACGCTGACGTTTCGGTTGTAATAAGTTGGATTTCGTTAAGCAGCTTGCTGTCTGAACCCACGAGTATCTAGTTAGTGTTAGCCTCACAGGCCAAATTGGTATTTGGATTGATTTGGCTTGGCAGCACCATGATATTAGTTTTCTTGTTAGTTGAAATTGGAATATCCAGTTTCATATACCTCACTATGTATTTTCGTTCTGGGAGCAAATGTCCCAGTAAACTGGCATTGGCCATATTCTAACATTCGGGTAGTCTCAGGTTCTCCGAACTTTAGCTGAGTTTTGAATATGTTTCTATTAAAATACTACATTTGCAACGTGTTTTCAAGCATCGATTTGTTCTGGGTTAAGAGCGTGGCTCAGTTATTCTGGCCTGTCCGTTTATGACGCATTGGAACCTGCTAACTTCATCGGCCGGGCTGTGCGATGACGCTGACGGTTGTGCTTTGTGCTTGCAGACATGGCACCTCGTAAGGGTAAGGAAAAGAAGGAAGAGCAGGTGATCAGCTTGGGCCCCCAGGTTGCGGAGGGAGAGAACGTCTTCGGGGTCTGCCACATCTTCGCCTCCTTCAATGACACTTTCGTCCATGTTACTGATCTCTCTGGCAAGTAAGTGTCAGTGCTCACCACCACCTATGGCCAGTCAGTTATTCATGTATGTAAATTTTCATATTGTTTTGTTTTTTTCATGCAAGTCTCGCATGTAAATTTCGGCTCAAATAATGCAATATGTCCAGTGACTTCAGAAACAAGTGTGGTATTTTAAGACCACGCTTGGGGGAAACTGCTTGGAATGCATTAAATCGGGTTTGAACTGTGGTAAGTTTCTCGCCTCTTGTCCGACTGTCACCCAGGGAGACGATCTGCCGCGTGACAGGTGGCATGAAGGTGAAGGCGGACAGAGACGAGTCCTCCCCCTATGCCGCTATGCTGGCTGCTCAGGATGTGGCACAGAGGTGCAAGGAGCTGGGTATCACTGCCCTTCACATTAAGCTTAGAGCTACAGGGGGCAACAGGTGAGGCGCAATAAAGTTGCTGTTGTAGAGGGGCTTGCAGTTGCGAACACTGGAATCCCCAAACGAGCACAATTAATTGTTGCTAGACTAGAAATGTGTCTACGGTTGGTTGGGTTTTGTTGCCTGTGTGTGGTGGTTATCTGCCTTTTGTATTCTAGACGTCCTATACTTGAATAAAAATCCAATGCAAAAATGCAATTGTTCAGTTAACAATTCGCTAATGTACCTTGCACCCCGATGTTTATTTCAAAGTAAATATTTTTTAAATTTGTGTTTCCAGAACCAAGACTCCTGGACCAGGTGCACAGTCCGCCCTCAGGGCCTTGGCCCGCTCTGGCATGAAGATTGGCCGCATTGGTGAGACTCGATATACACTGCTTAGCCACTGTGGTTTAGCTGGTTACTTTTGCAGGGTTGTCTGTGAACACAGGTTTATTATATACAGGCTGTCCAATGGTTGACCCTTTTGTGTCGTCCTTAGTGGTATTGCTTCGTCCATATCAATATTAAGATGACAGTACTGGCTAATTATTTCTTTTGAACCAAGAGTCATGTCAAAATTTGGATAGTTTGATTTTGTCCGTAGATTAAGTGACTATAAGCATTTTGATGGCGCTACATAGAGGGTGGTCAGACTGTATGGACTCTTTGTAGGGAGATCTAATTTTTATATGAAGTAGATGAGAACAATTCGCATTTACAGTACGAATGTGATGAGAGTATCTTTTGGAATCAAGTACCTTTAACAGGTTGGTTGATATGGTCATCCTCAACTTCTTCGATGTTTTATATGGCCGCAAGGTGACCCCTAACTTTTCTTGCCTGTGGTCAGTTGAAGTTAAAATATTTTGTAAATGTTTGAAGAATCAGCACTCAGTTGTTTTTTCTTTTTCTTGCAGAGGATGTTACCCCTATTCCATCAGACAGTACTCGCAGGAAGGGCGGTCGCCGTGGTCGTCGTCTGTGAAATGTTTATTTTTTTCAAGTTCAAAAAATAAAAATTTCAATCACACACGTTTTGTCTTCACCCTCTTTTGGCAGCAATTTGTTTGAGTGAGAGATGGCTCTCTCTCAGCCTTTCTGTCTGTTGTAGGTAAAGAAAACTGCTTAGTCGGATTGTTTGATGACTTTCCCTGTTGTAGTAGTTCCCAGATGCTTAATTGAGTGCGGATTCAGTGATGCACTATGCCATAACTATGCATGCAGTTTTTCGCCCCATGTCAAGTTTTGGTGAAGGGGGGCTAATGCCAGCCTACATAAACGTATGTCGTATTCCCGATCCTGATTGACCCACCCTTCCCCATCTCCTGGATCTTGTCCATCACAGTGAAATGATTAGATCAGTTCAGTTAGTGCAGTAATATTTTGAAGTTTGAGTGATGGACAAGAGAACCTGCCTATAGGCCCTCCTGGTTTGGGACTGTTGGCCTACAGTATGTATGTTAATGTTTGTGCAATTCTGCACTGCTTGCAGCTTTTCACCCACCTACACCTAAATTATTTAATTCTAAAACGGTATTTGTTAGATAATTAAACCTGGTCTTTCCTTGTATAAATTATATGATAAGTATATGGGGGGATTTGGAGAGTGATTTTTAAAATGCAATGTAGTGACAGCGTTCTGCCGCAAGATGGTGGTAGAACACGTTTTTACAGATTAAGCTAAGTCGTTGTCTTTTAACAATTAAGTGGAATTTTAGATATATTCTTGCATTTTAAAAATTTAACCATTCATCTGCTTGATTTTATCATAAAGCCCCGGTCAATGTTTTGCTTACATGTGTTCTTCACTCCTTCCCTTTTAAGAGGTGTGATGTCAACCAAATCTGAATTGATACAATCTAAGACATTGATTTCAAAGTTTAAATCTGCGTCTTGACCTACTCAAAAGTGGCACACACCTGGACGATTGTGGTTTTTAAAAATTTGTAGTGCTTCTATATGTGTGTGGATTTGTCACCCTTTTTTTTTTTTTTTTACAGAGGAAAGCGTACAGTACACCCCAGTCAACTAGCTAAATCAGAGATGACATCACTTGTTGCTAGGAAGGCTTTGGTCTGAAAAGTTAATTGCTTACCGAAGTCTTGCACATTTGATATATTTGCCCTCTGATTCAAAACTTGTTAATGTTTGTTTGCTGTTAATTTACCTTAAAAAATATATTCAAATATATATTATACGCTATACTGATATTGAGTCTGTCCACCTTTTCACTTCAAAACCACTGAAATGCTCTTAGAGGATTTCCAATGAGTTACCTAATAAACTTCTAAATAGCGTTCCGTGTTGTTTCCGACTTTGATTTGTTGTGATCATAGTTTCTGAAGTCTTGAATCAATTTGAATTGGAGTGCTAAATGACAATGAGCTAGGTTTCCTGTCACATAAACTGCACTGTATGGAGAACAGTCAAAGTTGCTTTTCAAATCCAGCTATTGCAACTCCTGAATACGTCTTACGATTTCAGTACATTGGTGTATAACTGAAATGGACAATTAACTAGAAAAAACATTCCAGAATAGGAGTTTTTAATCAAATCTGTGGCCTTTGGCAGTTTCTGCATAATGGTACGTTTTTCATAACCATTAAGAAATTAAAGAAGTGAAAGTATGTATGGGTGCCGTTTTAGTTATAAAAAACAATTAAAACTATAAGACAAGCGTAGACCTGTGCTTTTGAGTAATGTGGAGTGTCTTCTTGAATATGTTTTTTCTGTACAATACTGCCTGCCTACAGTGGACCAGGCCCTCCCAGTTCACCTGTTTGGGGATTTCCTAACAAAGCTCTTCCTCTTCATAGGTGTTTTCTGAAACATAGTTTCTGATGTTATGGGAGCTTTGTGATTGTCACACATTACAGACTCACTTCTTTCAAGGGACCACACCCACCACCACCCGCCTGCAGTGTTGACATCCGGCAGGATGGATAAATTCACTCCTACAATTTTCACCATGTCCTGGTATTCCAATCAGTGTGGAGCGGCAGGACCCAGGGTCCATTGGACCAGGCGATGGTTTTCCAATCCTCCGTGTTTGTATTGCGGCCACAGTTGCCTGTTCTTTGCTGAAATGTGGGGAACTGGCCTGGGTTGTTAGCTGCCATAGCCCACCCGTGGCGGTACAGCGAGTTCTGCACTCTGATGCGGCTCTTCTGGCGCCTCTGTTGTACTCAGCTGATACTTGACCGACTGCAGTCCGTCTGTTACTCCGTGCAAGTCGTCTCAGCCTCCGTCAGCCTCTCTCATCGACGAGTTGTGGCTGAGGACAGCACCACTTTTGTTGGTTGGGTGGTGGACCATTCTCGAAGCACCTGTCGTACATAAAAACCCCAGCAGGGCTGCTGTTACTGACTCATACTGATTTAACTACCATGCCCCGTTCACAGTCGCTTAAAGGTTTTATCTTGCCCATTTTCCCTCTAAACTGCACATACATGCTTACATCCTGACCACTCGGGCATATCTACTACGTATGTATATAGCAAATTTTGGTTTTTATGCACAGGCTCAAATATTTTAAGTCACTCAACTGACCTTCACAACGAGTAATAGCTGCCATGAATAATGGTCTTACTGTACAAGTTTTTAAAAGTTTATTTTTATTTGTATTTCTAAGGAGCAAGACTATGGAAACCTGCCAATCACACTCAACATAACTGTATTTAATAATATTTTCTTTTTACAAGTAGAAGAATTAAGACACTTACAAAAGAAAGACAAAACTACTAAATACAGTTACTTTAAGTTTTGCCAAAGTTTTGATTTTGTCAAAAATTAGCCAGTCTGATATTTCAAAATGAGAGCTCATTTTCACTACAGTAAGTATGAGCAATTTCCTATTAAATGTAATTTGATTATAGGTGAAAGTTAGTTTTGAATCACTACTTGATGACTAACATGTAATCCCTAATAGGTTTAATGTGCTGCTCGTGGAACCCACTGACCTTTATACTGGTCGAGCTTCAGTTCTCTGCGCTGCCTACAGTTGGAGGAGGAAGCTGCTTCGAGGGCAAAACCGACACTCTCACAGACTGCAGCTATCAGCATCTGACGAACCAAACACAGCATGCCGCTCACATGTGAGGCCCTGTAAAAGAACCATCTGAGATGAATGAAATAAGGCCCAATACGTGCAAAACCTGCAACGCCACTGGGGGTGGTTTACCGTGCCAAGTCAAAGTGTGACACTGGGCGCTTATTTACGATGCGGTATACTATAGATTGCCTTTGCACTCAGAAAAGGCTGGTCTAACGTATGCATAAGACCATATGTTAATAAACGTTGAATCCTGCAAGGCAACTGAGTGGAATTATTCAGCTCGTCTGTTGTGCTGACATACAATTAACCTTTTAACCGTTAGTAACAATCTGATTTATCTACTTAAAAAGTGTGGCCTTGGTAGAAGTGCTTGGATTATCATTAAGAAATTAAAGTATGCATGGGTGCAGTTTTAATAATTAAAAAAACACTTACAATTTTAAGACCTGCGTAGACCTGTGGAGTGATTTCTACATATGCTTTATCAATACCTACTTCACTGCCTGTTTACTGTGGCTCAGGGCCACCCAGCTCACCTCACAAACACACAAACTCAGGAAACTTATAGTTCTTTATGGCAATGCAAGATTCTATTCAAGCATACTCTATGCTGCTCAATTCTGTGAGTTCTTTATAGGACATTTGAATAATCACAAGTCTTAAAAATACAAAACACATTCCAAACATATTTTGGAGAATTAAAAAAAATGTTAGTAAAACAGGAAGCTAAAATGTAGGAACAAACAAAAACCTATTCTGTTTCGCGAATAAAGTTTCCATTTAATTTTTTTGACGCAATCAGAAACAATGGACAGTGATAACACTTCTCTGAAAAATTATTTTGAACCTCTTGTCTGGAGGGATGTGGTAAATGCCATGAATGGAAATGAAAGTGATTGTATTTATTGTAGTGTATACGATATGTACAGTTTTTTCATTGTGGGACTAAGTAATCCGGTGCTGTGACTTTAGTGTTTGATTTGATCCGTCCACTTGGGTGGACGAATCACGAATTGACGGTCTAAAACATTTGTCCAACCTGGAATGAGAGTTAACTCGGAATCCAATCAGAATATGTTTTCATTGAAGACTAAGCTGTTGCTAGGGGAAGACTATTATTGGACAACTTTTCTGATCTTTCTTATGTATGATATATTTTTAAAGAATAACCCATTCCAGGATACATTTAACAGAAATTAAAAAATAATTTCACCCACCTACTAAAGCAATGTATATTTCCCCCAAAATGTCATATAATATTTAATTATATATTTCAAAATTCTCTTAAATTTGCATTTGAGTGAGGACTGTAAAACGAAGAAATTTGTCACATTTTGAATATTTATCACAACAGTTTTTAACTGATCTGGGACTTGTGTAAAACACACATTAATGTTCGAGTCGAGTTCCGAGTTATAATTTATCATTTATAATTTCTGTGTACAAATACAATCAATTTTAAATGTAGACTTGTTGCCTATGCACGGCAGCGCGTCGCTCAGATAGTCTGCCACTATCAACTGATGATGGTGACTCGGACAGCCAATGAAAACGTAGTTCTGATTTACAGACCACTCGGACTGATGCTGAAATGCCTGCCTCACCTCTAAACTATGGGGCTTTCCACGCGAAGTACACTTTCAGTTCTCCTGACGTCTTCAGTAACGCTCTCTTCCTTCTTCTGGCGATATTAAAAAATAACTGCGCACGTTGGTGACAGTCTGAATATTTCTGAGCTGCGACTAAGAAAGTAAGAGATACCTAAACTTACAAGAATGGCTGAACAGCAGAATGATGTGCTAATTGAGCGGACTGGCAGCGAGGAAACCGTTCTAAATGTGGGGATTCCGAGAAGGTAACAGAACAACTTAAACACTGGCAAAAATTGAATTGTAAACAATCGCAGTTTTCTTTTGCTATGCTTTTTCCTTGCATAGTGTTTGAGCATTTTCTTTTGTGCTAAATAAAGTATACCACCAACAATAGATTGTAATGTAGTATTTTCCCCAGGTAACTTTATTTCTAGACCTTTTTATTACTATTGAGCAATGTCTACTCAGTCCAGTTGCTGCCCATGTAGTGATAATGATTATTTTGTTATCATAGTTTTAAATGTATTTATATAATGTTCTTAGTTATTGATCTTACTTCTGTGTATTGTATTGTAAAACACTATGAGCGGGTTTGCATGATAAACGCTATAAAAATGAAATAATAATAATAGTAATTATTATTATTATTATTATTATTATTCGAATTATTCGAATCTAATAATTTTACAGAACGTTTTTCTAAAAGCACTGTAGGACCATTTCCTGAACGATGCGTTTCAGAAAGTAGATAATCGGTTACAACTTCTATTATTATTATTATTATTATTATTATTATTATTATTATTATTATTATTCGAATTATTCGAATCTGTAATAATTTTACAGAACGTTTTTCTAAAAGCACTGTAGGACCATTTCCTGAACGATGCGTTTCAGAAAGTAGATAATCGGTTACAACTTCTATTATTATTATTATTATTATTATTATTATTATTATTATTATTATTATTATTATTGTGATTATTATTGTTGTTGTTGTTGTTGTAGTAATAGTATTTGTAGTATTTTACATTTTAAATTTTATTTTTAAATTATTGTTGTTTTAGATATTGTTCTTACTCCTAATATGTTGAGGACTCAGTAAGTATAAAATTACGTGTGAATTTCAATTACAGATTTATTCCTGGGATTTTTTTCTCTTGCATCCAACCTTAAATTCTACTTCATAAAATTAGACTTAACGCAGCTCGGACAAAGCCTCTGCCTTGCAATGGCGGATGTCACCTAGGTTTTTTATATATATATATATATATATATACAATGGCGTTTGTTTTGTGAATTGCCAACAAAATATACCTCTGATGAAAAAAGGAAAGACAAAACACCTCATTAGGAGGGAAAGTCCACACCTCATTAGCTTACCGTTTTTCCTCGTCGACTGAAATTGAGTACCTGTCTCAGTTCTCACTATTTTTTCCTTCCTGTTTCTGACTGCAGGCAGTCTGATGCCCGCGCGTTCAAGATTGCTGGCATTACCATGCTGGCCTGCCTTTTCGTGGCTGGTCAGGCCCTAACGGCCTACTTCGTCATCAGTCAGAAGAGCCAGATCACCACCCTGGAGACTAGCACTAGCAACCTGAGGAGGCAGCTGACAGAGTCCTCCAGGGGTGAGCAGGGGCTGGATTTGAGTGTGGCTTGGAGGTAGAGGCGTAGCTAGGGGGGAATGGGGAGTTAGCTTAAGGGAACCTGAAGTGTGAAACTGATTTCTACCCTCATTCCTCATTATTCCTAAAGAAAAAAATACACGGAAATCTGCTTTATTGAATCTTGCCCATTGATGTTCAAAAGACATCGGGCTGATTTATTTATTAGCAGTTTGAATTGTGTTTGTTTCTCAGGACGTGACTTGGCTCCTAAGATGGTCCACATGCCTGTCTACAACATGCCACTATTGATGGACATGTCCGACGACAATAAGAAGATCCCCATGAAAGTGAGGCTGGTTTACTGTGGAAAAGAAAATATTCTGATTCTGTGCCTCGTGACGGACTAGTGCAATACCGTCTCTAGGGAATTGCAGATGGTTGTGTGTAGTTGACTTTTGGGCTCTCTTTGTTATCCTCTTAGAAGCTGCAGGACACAGTCATGGTCAGCGTGGAGAAGCAAGTGAAGGACCTTCTGAAGGTACAAGCTTCTGCCATGATCACAGCTGTGAAAGAAAAATGTTTCCAAAACTCAGCATATAGATATGACAGCACAGTATATTATTAATTCTTTATGTATGCCTAATTGTGAAAATTACATAGTAGAATAGAATTCAAAGCTAGTCATTGACATTTGCAACAATAACATGTAGCACTGACGATCATCTTTATCTGTTTCTAGTCATTGGCACTGTCACCAAAAAGTCATATATGTGTGGCTGTGTGGAGTAATACATGGATATATTATCATGGAATTTAGCATGTGGTACATTGTATACCATGCTTAGGTTATAGCAGTTGTAATTTATAGTATAAATGTTTTAGGAATGATGAGTTCCAATATCAAGTCTCATATAGCAATTTTTTACCAATGCAGCTAAAATTAGTAGAAAGTGAATAGTGAATAACCTGCCTATGATCTTCTCAGGACCAGCCGTTACCCAATTTCAATGAGACGTTCCTGACCAACTTGCAGAGTTTGAAGGAGCAAGTCAATGAGTCTGAGTGGAAGGTAAGACCAAGCTGCCTAAGAAAATTAGTCCCCTGGAACTGCCTACTGTTCTATGTCTCAGAGATGTTAACCACCCACAGGGACTGGAGACCTGGATGCGCTATTGGCTGGTGTTCCAGATGGCCCAGCAGAAGCCCCCTGCATCCAGCCCAGGACCTGAGCCAACCCCTAGGGGAGGTACTTCACCACATTGCTCCTCTCTACCATCCCCCCACACTTCTCTGACATAGACACACCTTCTTTCTTACATAGACATGCATAAATGACACAGGACCACCTCTCCCACTCACCGTATAACACTTTGCACTGCTTCCCTCACCCATACTGGGTCCATCCCCTTTTCTCCCAGAATCCTCCCTCCAGACCAAGTGTCAGTTGGAGGCCGGGGGCATGGGGTCCGTGAAGCCCGGCTTCTTCCGCCCACAGTGTGACCAGCTGGGCAACTACCTGCCCATGCAGTGCTGGCACAGCACTGGATACTGCTGGTGTGTGGACAAGGACGGAGTGGAGATCCCAAACACCCTGGTGCGGGGGAGACCCGTCTGTGGAGGTGGTCCAAGTAAGTTGTTAAGCTCTTTGCCCGCAAACTTCGGTCCTTTTAACAAACACCGGTGAAACGTCAAAATAAATGCCAGGTGGGAGAAGAACTTGATTTTGCAAGTCATGACGTGGACCTTCTTTTTGCTCCCCCCACAGTGGCAGCCCGCATGGTGGCCTTTCCTGCCATGGCCAAAATGGAGACTATCAAGGGTAAGTAGCTAGGGGCTCGGCAGATCACGTTTCCTGCCGAAAGCGTGAAAGAGCGTGGGAAGAGTCCTCATGTACTCTCATTCCATACTGACTGGACAGGTTAACTGCATTACAATTCTAGGAGGCTCGTTGAATGTACTTTAGCATTGGCGTCAGCGAGTGAGGGTTCATCCAACCTTTTGTCATTTGTCTCATGCATGTCACATCATTGGTCCCCGGACGTGTGCCTGATAGAACATCTTTGTTTATTTAATTTCTTATCCTGTTTCTCCGTTTTGTCTACGTAGTAATGAAATATGTAACTGTTCTATCAGTGAATAAATTGCTGTAAATTGAATAACATTGCTGTTTCTGGTTGTTTCCCAGATGATGAAAACTGATGGCTGGACACCACCTCAAGTTCTCCTTCATAACCTGATCTCATCAATCAATTTATGAGTTCAAAGTTCTTCAAATATGCTTAGAACTACAATAACTTTCTTTTTTTAATAAGCATTTTTTCATGGTGAATGGTTTTTTATCGAATTTTTTGAATCAGTAGAGGGCTAGCTGCAAGTTTTCACAGTGTTTAATTGTTTTCTTTGCTTTGTACCTCTCTAAGGGTGTTTTGTTTTCAGCACTGGAGGAAGATGTCAGCACCAAACTCAATCTTTACCAACCCCCCTTCCCTTGCACCACCTGATCCCGCCCAACCCAACCCAACCCAACCCAACCCAACCCAACCCAACCGAAATGTGGTTTTGGTGGAGTAGTCTGCATTAGAGT
>JAOYSI010004057.1:0-14620 GCA_025775065.1 Hiodon alosoides
GGGGGGGGGGGGGGGGGGCGGGGGGGACAAAGTGTTTATGTGTGATTTTGTTGGTAAGGGGCGGACTGTGGAGTATGTTTTGGTTTTTTTATTGTGGTAGTTTTTGTTTGTTCTCAATTGCCCATTAACTTAGATAGGGTGTTTATTGTGTCTACAAGTTTGATTCCTGTTGTTTTTTGTGTTTTCAAATTAGTTTGAAGATCTGAATAATATGATGCAGGCCTATCCCACGCCATCTCAGGATAGCCATTGACTTATTTGGTAAATCCATCCAACTGAAATAGATTTATTGGACTTTTACAGTAGGCTAACCCAACCTTTGCTACATTAAGCATTTAAAACATTAAGCAAACATTAAGCCAACTACTTTCAGATCGTCCCATTGACAGATTTATGATTCAAAGATATTTATTTAATAATTCAAAAATTTTATTTGTAAGCCATGACTACGCTCATTAACAAAAACGTCTGCAGTTAAAACTGACCTTGGCAACGACAACGTATTGGTTTAGGTACGATTCAAAGTAGACATTTTGATTCGATAGGCACCTTAAGTTAGAGGCGTTTAACTTTTTGTGTCTATTTTATGTCACAGAAAATTGCGGCTGACACGGACATAGGGACTCATGATTTTATAAATAAACAAATACAATTAGGGGCTGCAACCTTACACTCTGGGAATAAACACTTAGGCGACTAATAAACACTTAGTAGGACGAATAGTAGGAGGTAACGAAATCAGGTCCCCTACACGAGGCCAGCTGCGGGAAGAGAAGGCGGTGTGTTCTGAAAGGGCGGTTAATATTACCCCTCAGAGACGTCATTGGACGTTGATGTTGTTCACACGTGCGCTAGTTTATGAAAAGAAAAGAAATAGGAGGGGAGCAGTGTCATCATAAATGTGTGTTATTTTGTGAATGACTTTGTGTCGACCTCTGGTACAAATGGCCTATGCGCATGGAATAACTGCATCCTAGCAGACACGGAAATGGCTTAGCGCTATCGCCGTCTCCGTGGAAACCATCAGTGTCCCCATCTCGCGGAGGGAAATGAGTTATGAAAAGGCTCGAGTGAAGCAGGGATTAAAACATGATCCCGGGGACAGTGTGTCAATCAAAAAACAGCTCAGAAATCGTGCTCTTTTTTTCCATAAAATTGTGTTCTGAAACAAAGCACACATTTTATTTCATAGGTATCACAGACAATTTGGTTATTTATAAATAGAATGCTTTAGCACACCTAGAGCTGAAAATGCATTGATCTTAGATGAGTAATTTAAGGGGAAAATATGACCTATCTGATTTGTAATAAGACGTCATATTCAATTAATAGTATCAGCTTTATCATTTTTAAATACGTGCGTATTATAGTAACACGTCTGTCCATAATTTTCCTATTACACTTTATGTAAATAATTAACTAAACCGTGTATGTAGCCTGTAGCTTCCATGCTGAATTACTATTAAATATGATATAGTGAAGTTACAGTTAACGTTGAGGAGCCGCAACATTCCCACAAAAGGACTGGTATTTACGTGTATGCCTAGGAATATGCTTTCAGTCAAATCATCAGTATAACTGAATCAAGTGCAGTTTGTTACAAATCCGTTCTGTTACAATTACAAGAAATGCATTATAACATGATATAATTAAGTAGGCTAATACATAAGCAACGTGGCAGGCACGCGAGTAACGTCGATTCCCTCGCGGTTGTTGATCTAACTTTAATCCACCAGAGCAACTTCTTTCTCGCCAGGTCAGCGAAACTCATGGCAGAGAGAACGTAGGAAAACTTAACCAAATTAACTTGACCCCAGTGCCATTTGATAGTTGCCTCTTTGACACTCATTTAGAAGCGCGCTGCAGTAAAGCAGAACGTGGACAAGTCCAAGTTGAAACCGAAGCCTGTGAGCGCAGGGGGATCTCGAGAATTTGATAGCGGGAGATTTGCATTCTCCAAAGGCTCTCTGGACATTTTAGCCCGACTCGTTCGTCCTTGGAGCGCCAGAACGTCGCCATGCGGGGTGTAAACGTTAAATGTTGGCCATTTGTTCCAAAGACTGCAATGAAAATCAAGTCTTTTTTTTTTATTTTGTCAACCTTTCTAGAACCCCTCCATCTACCATTCATTAAACTTTTCTAACACCCCCGCCCCCACACTTTAATACTTTAATGAATTCCCGAATGTAGAAAGGTGAAAACTGAGAGAAGAGAAAAGGGAAGAAGGGAAAATGTGTAACCTTTGCGCAGAAGACAAAGGCCCTTCACATGCTGCAGCGCTGCCACGATGTCTGCTTATCGCGTCGAAAATAAACATACCTTGATTCTAAATGTGAAGGCGAGGGAAACCCTATAGCGTATTGTTTGGATTATTATAATGCGCGTGCGATCTGTATCTAGCTTTTCCCATCACTGCACGGTGCCCACTCCGCCGTGGATCTGTGGCGGCGTCGATGTGGGGGGTCGAGTAATCAGAAAAGAAACATTTCACTTAGGGTTAAACGCTTGCGGTTTTAATACACGCCTCCTTATTAAAGGTCGAGCGAATTGTCGTGGACACATTAATTGTGCATTAACCTCCCGAGAACATAGACCCCAGTTGTGTGTCTTCTTCCTCCTAGTTTTCCATATCGTTGACCAGGCTACTTTAACTGCTAGTACTAATTCCTCACACTTGCCCCACCGAACCAACGCACGAACGGACAAACAAACGAAGAAAATTAATTGCAATGCAAGAATTATGCAACGGTTATTGGTATGTTGATGCTCCACAATACACGTCAATTAATTTGACCAAGAATCAATCCAATAAAGACGCTTACATATAAATCTACTTTAACAAGCGATGGTCAAACAAGCTCCGGCCCTATTCCGTCCCCGGCGGTTTTGGTTTTTTGTTTTAAACGGCAGAGATTTTGAATGAAAACTGATAAAATCTGAAAGGCTTGGCCAGGACATTGGAAAATGAAGGATCGCAGGGACCTGGGGAAAAAGGAAAGGGTAATGAGAATATGAATAAAGGAGCGGGAGATGCTCATCAGCTAATTACAGCCGCAGATTGAAGCAGATTTATCATCGCTTTGCTAGAAAACCTCCGGTTTAAACACGGTCGCCAATCAGAACGCGGTCGTCGAATTTATATAATTTCCATGGCTTCGTCTGATGAATTTGGCATTTGGTATTGTTTTAATTTCTGTTGTTGGAACTTGGTCTTGATATTATTATTATTATTATTATTATTATTATTATTATTATTATTATTATTATTATTATTATTAGTAGTAGTAGTAGTCGTAGTATTTTTTATTGTTAGTAATATTTGTATGATTATTACAAATATCGTTGCATAGAGATTTTTTTTACACCTCGACTTTTAATTTAACTCTATAAACTGAAACTTTGTAAACATTAGGAGTAAACTAAAACCAAATTATTTTGTTAACAGCGATAGAATGAGAATGATAGAATGCAATACTTCCCTTGTTTTACCTACTTTATTTTAAAGTATACCCATATTATCAAACACGGTACTTTTGTCTCACAGATGCATCAAAAATAGATGTACTGTAAGTACTTTTTCACAGCTAAGCAGCTACACGGAGTCGGGGGAACAATGGTTCTAGTCTCCCCAGTTTATCTTCGAGCACAGTGGCAGTTTCATATCTACAATATTAATACACGATAAGCTTTCTTTCCCAGTAACATTTTCCATGTTAGAGATAGTTTTCCAAATATTTATTATATGAGATTCAAAAACCATGCATTTCAGGGGGGCTCAAAACGAATTTTATTCGTCGATTCTTTTAAGATGCAAATATTTTGTTATCTCGGTTTAACTGCACTGTTTAGAGTTTTTATGATTGATTATCTCTTCTCGGTGGAAAATAAATCATTCGAAATTGGGATCTTGCTCTACTCATCACTGTAGGTAGAGAAGGCAGGTGCTTCTCGTTAATTTCAGGTTAAAATTGACACACTAATTATTGAGCAATACGGCGGTGGAACACTAGAAGGCAAGATTATACCTTGGCGGTTTTGTTTATTTCTTTATTATTTATCAGATAACCCTTACATTTTACCAATTAAAATCGAACGGGCATTTGACCGCTCCAGGATAAAATGCACCTTCTCTCTCAGCATTGGCCATCGCTTTGCACCATCAGATTCATTGTGATGTATTAGATGCAATAAATTATCCCATGTAACAAAACATCGCGAGTTGAAAGGCTGTTAATCTGGCGCGGGAAGATAAGGATTCATTATTCCAAATCATTATGAATCCGGCGTTGGCTGTGACTTCTTTCTTAATCAGCTTCTGTGATCCTGGATATGTGAGCGGAGCAGATAAGCGAAGAGTCGTTTATAATTCTCCCCACCTCGCCTAATATTTTAAAATAAAGTCTGGGGAAAGAACGCATTAAAAGCTGAGGTGCGTGGCGCATACGCGGCAGCAGAATAACAAAACATAGTCAAAATAATAAATAAATAAAAATAAAACACGGTTGGATTATGGCTGTCGTGGAAGATTTAATTAACATTTAGCTGACTTTGGGTGTTACGCAGTAGGCTGCCCGGCATTTGTACACCTACCGGAGACGTATTTCGCAAAAAATAAGTAAATATGTAAACGTTTGAAATTGAGATATTTGTTTCCTAAATCCGCCACATTGAAAACTGATGGAGGTGGGGGCAACGGGAAATATAAGCGCGGAGCGATAGGCTGGAGATAAGAGTTACATAATTTTACATCATTGTTTTTTCTTACTGTGTGGGAGACTAACGTAGATAAAATCAATGCACACGACTGAACAGGAAGCACCAACTTGCGAGAAATCACTTAAGTAAGGTGCAAATTAAACAGAACAAAAACAGCCCATCCAAATTAAATAATTATCTTTAAAATTGCAGTTATTTGTTTAAAAGCTTTTAATGTTGTAACTATGAATTAATTTATTGATAGTGTCAGTCATTGACTGGGTCATACTTGTTAATGTCGAAAGCTCAAGTTAATAAATTAAGTGCGGAAACACAACAGTGGCGTAGGCTACGGTTAACCGTTTGCACTTCGCGGTTGTAAACTACCACTGTCACGCGAGAGCTCACCTCAATTCTGGCCGTAATCACGCTATTCGATAGCGTTACTAGAAATGCACATCGGTGACTGACGTGGAAGTCCCTCACTAAAATCAATTATTGAACCAAAATAATGTGAGTATTAACTACTGCTTCAGATAGTCATAAGCGCAATACACTTATTTCTCCGTTGTCAAGTTTATTTGTTCTTTGCTGATAAGTGATTTAGTGCCACGAGTCTGATTGTAAATTAAGGCTACGTTAATTTAGAATTCATAACAAAATGCATTTAAAAAGCTGACGAATTTAATTATATTCCCTGAAATGGATGAAACGAATTAATTCGCAAGAGCCACGCGCTTACACATTTTAGTAATCTTTGCATTACATTTCTGTGTCAAATTCTTCTGTAGAATTCATAACGATTTGGTGAAACGATTTGACCTTTGTTTTATTATATGAAGACATAAATATTCATATTTATCACCGATGCATATTAACTTCACCTTTATATCAAAATAACGAAGGCAATTATTTTTCATAAGCACTTTATTTACGTCTAAGACAGATTATTAAATCATTATCACAGAGATGTGGTCTCGCCTAATTTAATTAAAATATTGAAATCCTAATACTATAAATAAAAGCTGAAATAAAACATTGAATTATTCATTTTAAAAATTACACGTTTTGGCTGGTTGGTTTATTGCAGGCGGTATGCCGCCAATTATCACGAGTTTTTCAGCTTAATTGAATTTGTTTTTCAAAGATATTGTTGGCATAAATTTACATTCTTCTGACAAACCACAACATAAACTCATATGTTGCTCATATAAACACAATTATTTCTATAATAATACAAGTTTTCTGGATTTATTTTACAGAAGAAGCCACGTGGAAGAAAGGGGAAATCATAACACATTCATAATTTATATAAAGTACTTTAATGTAAGTTAATATAGAAAATAAATTTACACTGCTTTACTCTACTGAATTGCCTATGCGGATGCCCTGCGCATGCCTGGCGACCTTTATTTATTGACTATATTAATATGAAAAATAATACGACAGGGGAAGCTTTTTCAAATGTTTGCTATTTTGTGAATACATTGGGAAAATATAGTTATATATGTATATGTGTGTGTGTGTATATATATATATATATGCGGCTGGGATATGTATCGCCTATATTATTTAATCAATACGTGTAATTCAATTTGTACAATATCTTCTAACCTTCGAAATTCGTAGTCTTTGCAGTCTAGAGCGAAGGAGCTACTAATAATAGTAGACTACGATTATATTAATGAAACAGTATTACTCGTATTAATAGCAAAATACTCCCCTGAATATTTTTAAATTAAATGTTATTCTTTTCAAATTTGTATCTAAACTTTGCAAAGGACAATTACATATCGACATATCGGTTTCTAAACAGGGCGTTGACGCCTCAAAAGTACGTTCCCTTTGATTCTTTTTGATGTTAAAGCGAAGTTAATGAGAAAAGACAACGACATGCGTTAGGCGGAAAAGATGCGTTTGTCTAACACTCAACGTGTATCCTTGCAGAGTGCGTGCGTGCGTGCGTGCGTGAGTGTGTGTGTGTGTGTGTGTGTGTGTATGTGTATGTGTACGTGTGTGTGTGTGTGTGTGTGTGTGTTTGTGAGTGTGTACGTTTCTAAAACCCTCTTTTTATAATGTATATGGTTTATTTACCATTAGAAAAACAAGCTCGCTTAGCGGCGGATTACAGACTACGAAATTCACATGCACGAAGGTAGGTCATTTTATTTTTATTATTATTTCCGAATGTTTATGTTAACGGCTGAATACAGTATTTGCGGTACCTGCTCCATAAATAGCGGTCCATCTTTCATTGACCTCGTTGTGTTAAACGGCTCAATAACGGCCTAAACGTTTTCGATATAGCTAGGGTAATGTTTTTTCCCTCCCCGCCCGGCACCGACCCGGAAGAGCTCTGATCAAATGTACAGTAAGTACGGTAAGTGCCTACGTTGGTTGCTCTGTGTGTCTCTGTGGGCTGAGAGAGAAGTGCAGCGCGCCGAGGTTTTCCCCCACTGCTCGCGCTCCAAATGCCGTAAGCGCTCCACTGTGCATGTCACTTCGCCTTCACATCTGCAGACGATCAGAAAAACCAAACGGCTAACCTCATCACCACAGGTCAGTAAATATTAGGTTTTTTTCTTAACCTTGAGTGACCGTGTGTCCCTTAATAACAAGGAATACCACTTCAAAGCTATTGTGTATGGTTTTTTAGCTCCTCCACCCGCTGTCATCTTAGATTCTCCATTTAATTTGTTCATGACCGAGTGTGTTTTACTGTGTGTTAAAGACGGCACTGTCGTTTTGGTTGCATTTACCTAAGAATGTAAACTGTATTTCCCCCTCCTGAAGTACGTTAAAAGAGACAGGTTCTGTAGTTATCCTTTTCACTTTTGTAAGCTTGCTTCAAGTTTATAAGACATTCAAACCGAAATGTGGTTTCAATAAATTGTGTTCGTGAGTGCTTAGTTGGAAAAAGAAAATACGAATTATGTTTTCCTCGTGTCTGAAAATAGGACTTAATAATACAATGTCAAACTAATTATTGACAGGGAAATTGTTTAGATCAGTTCATGTGGCTACATGTTTTTTTTCTGAAGTGGAATTTATTTTTAAAATATACTCCTGAAATTGCTATAGGATATATTGCCGCAGTCTTGTATCTGTATTTTAATAGTAATTTACCTTCACCACTTTCCCGAAATACCGAATATCAGGGTTATTAATGATCTATTACTACCTCGCTTGGTGGTAGGCTGAGTCTTATAACCCGTGAAATTGATCTGATTAGCCCGCAATGGGTCATAAAAGGAGCTGGGTTTGCTGAAGCTGCATTTCCAGTTTTAAATGTCTGTGTGATCGTGTGTGACTTGATTTTTTTTTAAGGGGAGACTCGCGCACAGAGGATGAAACGAATTTAAAGACATCAAAATGAAGGTTTAATGGGAGGAACAGGGTTTGTTTGCGCGCAGAGTGAACAGAGCGGGAGAAATTGCACGCCATTCTATTGATTTACGCCGAATGTATTTTGGAAAGCTGCGTCTCCAGATAGCGATGTTGTGTTGTGAATCGGTAATTAATTAATCAGTGGATTTTATGCTTTTAAATAACTATGAAATCTGTCTCCTATCTTCAAATAATGACGTAACAGAAATACACATAACGGGTAATTTTGTTAGAAACGAGAGGATATATTGTTGTATTAGGTGTGTTCTTACTTGCCAATCTGTCTAGGATAATGATACTCCTTTTGTTAATTTTACGGATTAAACCCCAGATTAGTTGAAATAAAGAAAACTGCGTTAGATTTTACTAAGAAAAGTAATTCATAAATAATGTATGCGTCTTTGTAAACCACATTTTAAACATGTAGGTTTGTTATTTTTTGTGATATCTCCGGAACTTTCCTCTCATAATTCCGACCGAGGAAATAAAAACGCCGTCACCTTAATCAAAACGTTGGCCTATTTCATACTGTCTCGTGAGCTGTGAAAAAAATGCCCTCGAGAAGAAGCATCTCTTTCGTTCTGTAGGCAAGTTAAAGAGCGCTTGCATGTTTCGTCTGCTCTTTCATTAGGGTTTGAAATTGAAAGACGAAAAACACGTTGTACTCGAAATCTAAATACACCCCTTTTAATTCTAATTTCATTCTAAGAAGAACACATCATTTCAAGTTTTAGGCGCAACCGACAGAATTTCACGCCCCCGTTAAGGTTCTAAGAATTATAGTCTGGTTCAAAATTGATAGCTGTAAGAAGAAAATAACGTATTGTTCTTGAAACGACTTACAAATAACAAGATACATTAGTCATTCTTAGGCCACCTGAATAAGACGTATTACATACTAAGGGACACGTTTAAATCCTAACGCAGAAACGTTATCCCATGTGGTGTACATTATTAATTTATTAATTTTGTTTACACATTGTATAGGTCTACTATTGTAGCCTTACTACTGTGACCAGAATAAAAATATAAAAGTCAAATAGACGGAAAACGGTCTTCATTTCAGTTTATTTAAACGACGTTTTCCGTTTGAAACATTTTTAAAACTTCTCTATTAAGCCCCATTTGTTTAATTCCATTACCGAAGTCCACCCGTTTTCCTTTAACCTCGAAAATACATATACATTCCATCAAACAGTCCGCTATTGATTTCTGGTTTAGCTAGGTGTATTTTGTGCATTGGCGATACCCCGGTAACACACAAACCCTTCTGACTCCCTCTCTGTAACCAGATAATAATTATGCATTACAAGCGGTTGAAGTGAAGTTGTTACAAGGCAAAGAGTTCCGGACGCGCTCCGGGCCGTGTCCCTTGTTTAACCCTGTGATGCACGTCTGGCGACTGTTTTGACAGCTTTGCCTGGGACACCAGAGCAAAACTGTTAAATCAAAATCCACCAAACGCCATCTAATCCACACGCCGTCGCTTTGCTGAAATTGTATTTAGGGGGCTGTTCTGTTTCGTATACGCTAAACTAGTGCAAAGCTTCACTGCGGCCAGTGTTGCGTTTTCGACTCGTCCAATTATCCGTCACGGCAAGGATACAGCCACGATTGACAGAAATAAATAAAAGCACATTTAATATTACACATCACATTTTCTCTTTTAATTAAAAAAAAACCTATTATCGTTATTAGTATAGTGTTGCCATAATATTCACCCTTCATTCTAATTCGGGGGAAAAAATACTGCAATAATTATGAAAAATTAAATTTAAAAAACGTAACCAATTGAATGTTATCAAAGACACATCTACACACTGCCAATAAAATAAACCATGTGTCTTCGATTCGCACCCACAGTTAAATGTTTCCTGATTTTAATCAGAGTTCTCTTACAGTCATTCAAAAATGATCTCGACAATCTCCACAATCGTTTACCTATAATCAGACGGTTGTACCTACTTGTGAGTCAGATAAACGAACAGACTTGCGGTGGGGTGTAATGTCAACTTAGTAGACAGCGGATGCAGATTGTCGGATCTCAGTATTATTTTGGCCTTCCTTTTTTAGGTCAATGCAACAACTCCCTCTCGGCTTTTATGGTGGATTTCGTTTTTATTATTTTTTTAATTTACGTGTGCCAATCTGTATGTATTTGCTTGCAATCTGCGTGTACTAGACAATAATGTCTATATCTCTCGGCTACCCTCCATTTACATCTTTTGTTGTGACAGTGGGGGGATTATAAATGACAACTTTTAAAGGAGAACCGCTTTCAAAGCTCACGTTTCACCAACTGTACTGACATTGCGGCTTGGGAATCAGCACTTGGAATAGATTCCATGTTGTCTGAAAGCTGCAAGACACCAGTCAAGAAACAACAAAAAAATCAGGATTTTACATTTACCGTCATATGTTGCCTCGGAGCACCTACAATGCGCACTTTCTGGATAATAGCGCGCAATACTTTTCAAGGGGATAATTACACGAGTCCGCTGACAGCTCAACAATGGCAGCGAGATTGTTCAGAGAAAGCTGGTACAAATGTTTCCATCCAAGTTCAGCTTCTGCTTTGTTTGAGTGAAAACGGTTTTCTTGTGAGGAAAAATAAAACGTTACGCCAGTTCAGCAAAATCTTTCTCGCACTTAACACGGTGTAAGCGCCCGCTTGCGGTTAAGTGGGACGGACAAATTATGAGATGTTTCTGTATCTAAGTAATAAGTTAAATTAGGGCGACGCACTAGGGCCATGATACATTTAGTGTTCTGAAAACGCCCATGTTTAAGACCCTTGTTTTAGTCACTTACTTATTTCTAGAAATCATCTTCTAATAGGTTTTATTTTTCTACTGTAATGTTACTACATTCTATAAAATGTGTACAAAATAGTATAGTCTTTAAAATAAAATTGTTATATTTTGAATTACGTTATTGTCAGATAATTTAATTTAAAATGCTTAACCTATCTTTTCCATTCTTTCACAATGTTGCAGTTCAGATATTCAGTTTTAATACGTGTGCGATTACATTCTGAAAAGCTATGCAAGGATTTTCACGTTTGCACAAAAAAGTTATAGCAAAGACAACGCTGTGCTCTACCGCGGCTCTTTTAACGCTTTGTAAAGATACTACAGATTAGCATCGGCAGTGTTTCCATTGCGTAATGATTTTGAATGTAATCTTACGCAAAATGCTGTTTTAACAAACTTCCACTTTTTGCGCGTGTTTATAGATATATTCACGGTCGCTCGCGCGCACGCAAATACACACACACACACACACACACACACACACACACACACACACACACACACACACACACACACACGCGCGCGCTTACATACGTACATTCCCTCCCCCAACTGTGCTTAACCGAATTTCATTTCCTGGCTGTTTACTCTAGTAGTGACGTCACGTCCAGTGGCGTCGCCGAGGCTGGCCATTTCAGCGCATTGCATAGCATCAAAAGAGCAGCCCCCTATTCCCCAATTACATACTGTCAATCCGGGAGCATGGGGCAGCCAAACTGGGAATTAGACACTGAATACCACCCCACGGGGCAGGCCTCCTATTACTGAGCAATCAAGTGGAATAATGCAAACGTAGGAGCCAATATGCCTACCTGACATTGGCGTATTAATTGATGCCCTGGCCTAGTGTCATGGTGCAATATATTTTAATCAATGTATAAATTTTGACGGTTATTGAGTACATGTATCAGCCAGGTAATGCACGGATTTCAGGGCTTCACAGTGGATTCCATGTAGTTTGCTTAAAGTAGTTAAGAAATAAGATCTATCAATTCTCTATTTTTTTTATTTATTGAAAATGTATTTTATGTGCCCAAATAATGTAGGTATTTTAGGTCAGCAAAACACAAAATTCTAGGTGGAATTTCTTTACTACCTCGACTTTCTCATTTTCATGGTATGGCGACTGGAACAAATTGACCAAATTTGAAAAGCCAAGTCGAGCAAAAGAGTAACAAAGCTGTCACCGCGAGAGGACGCACTGTCACAGTTTTGAGTAAAACAGACGGGTTATGACTTGTCAATGGTTATGAGATTAAGCAACAGGTTTCGCACTTCATTATCGAGAATGTGTTTAAACTCCAGCTCCCTCGGGGGGTTTCAGAGCCCTTTCGTCTTCTACCTAACGATTGACAGGTTTATTTGAACGTGCTTTTCATTCAAGAGCACCCCTAAAATTTTGACTCCCCGTTAAAGACAGAAATTAATTATATTTACTACCGTTATTGTACGCACGTTGTATGGGGGTATGTTTGCTTTTTTTAAAGGTATACAGCCATTCGGTACCGCTTCAGATTCCACTCAGTAAGTTAGAACTAAAATTAAATTATTTCTTCCGAGGAGAATGAAAACCGAATACCTTCATGCTAAAGAATGGGGCACCGACATTTCATTCATACATATTAGGCAAATGGTAAATATGCGAATAGACACATGGACGCAAAAATGCCATCATTCCTACACCCCATTTTACTTTATATTTACTTTAAGGCAGGCCTACTGCAAAGGCGATAACGTGTTTTAAATGACAAATTCTCCGTCGCCTCTCCCCTAACCCTCCTTATTCAATTAGGCAGAGCGGGAGTGGCCCCTCCCCTATTGATGACACGGGCAGAGCTGTCTGCGAGCATTGAGCTGCCTGGCGCCATCCTCAAAGAATGCCTTCACTGTAAAAAAAAAAAAAAAAAAAAAAAAACACGAGCAAATGAGAGAGAGAGAGAGAGAGAGAGCGAGAGAGGGAGAAAGAGAGAGAGCGAGAGAGAGACCGACCCAGAAAGGGGTGAGTTCAGTGAGAGAGGAGATGAGAGAAGGAGAAAGAAGGAGAGGAAAGAGTTGGTGCTACGCATAAACAGAGATTTGATCTGTGAGTTTAACTCCTGTACCGGCCAGTGTGCAGTTACCCATCTCTCACGAACAAGGTAGCTTCTAGACAGAGTGCAACAGCTTGTTGCGCTTGCGGCGCACAATCGAAACTTCGTGGGAGGAAAGTTGAGGACCTCAGTGTGGAACTGGATACGACCCGTGGACTTATTAATGACGGCTTCGGGGTGCCATACTTTTAAATGTAATTTATTTGGTAAATAAATTAGAATACATTCACACCGAAGTGTATTTGTTTACAAATGATTACCATTGAATGTTGTCAATTAATGTCAGTGATAAATAACACATTATGATAAGTTGGTGGATTGTAAAGGGTTTTAATTGTTCTGTCTGTTTGCAGGTGATCAAAAATAACATTGGTCTGATTTAAGAAGAGACCTGTGGATTTAACATCGCAGGACTTTGAAAAGACACGCTTTTCCCATTTTTTTGGTAGCATCGATAATTTTTTGTGTGTATGATCGGTTGTTACCGGCAATGGAAGTATCAGCGGATCAGCCTCGGTGGATGAGCCACCCCCACCCTGCGGTTCTGAACGGACAGCATCCCGACTCGCACCACCCGGGCCTCGGTCACTCGTACATGGACCCTTCTCAGTACCCTCTTTCTGAAGATGTGGATGTACTGTTTAATATCGACGGACAGGCGAACCACGTCTCTCCCTATTACGGAAACTCCGTCAGAGCCGTCCAGAGGTACCCGCCTCCCCCTCACAGTAAGTCGTGTTTGATTTTAAAAAATGAAAAATTTTGATAGACGAGTGCATGCATCGTGGGGTTGTGTTTCTCGTCTGTTGGTTTAATCTGAATTAGAATAAAACCAAACCTTATTTTAACAGCCATAACTCTCTGGGGATTTCTGCCAAAAATGCAAAATAAAACAGGTCAGGCGAGTGGAAAAATGCGATCTCCACGGGTTTAGAAACCTTACCACTCTCGTTTAGATGTGGGTTACCAATGATGGTTTTACAATGGTTTCACAACTTTCCAACGCATTGCAGTTTTTCTATTAAAACGACATGTCGAACTAGAGTTTTGTTTTAAAATATTAAAGTCGCAAATCGGACGCATGAAGTCATAAACTACAAAAGGTGCAAGATGCCGATAAAAACAGGAACACTGTTTCCGGGTTTTAAAATCACATTTCACGAAGGTATTATATGAGAAATGTAATCGGCAATTTCCCAAGCACGTTCAGAGGAGCATTATTCGTTTTTGCCATCCGGAATTTCAGAATGGAAACGTTCCTTGGTAGCAAAAATACAACTTAAATCAAGTGCATATATTGGGATGAAAATGACAGCGCGGAAGCACTATTGCTTTAATTTACTGTCACGACTTCCTGAGCGGAATAGTGAATCATGACCCTGTTTGTCTCGCTGGTGCGCTTCTTTCAGACACCACATTGAATGTGCGGTGAGGATCGAGTCGCGAGAGGGATGCCACTGCACTCGTTTAATATGGTTTCGATTTAACAAAAACAACGCAAATATTCCTGCCTAACTGGGACAAAGCCGCGCGTTGTTAGGAGCTCCGTTTGTGGCCCAGTCTGTGCTTTATTGTATTTAAAAAATCGTAACATTTACCTGCAAAAAAATAAAAAATAATAAAAAAAATCTATCT
>JAOYSI010004058.1:0-14619 GCA_025775065.1 Hiodon alosoides
CACACACGCACACACACGCGCACACACACACACACACACACACACACACAGACACACACACACACTCACACACAGACGCATGCACACGCACTCACAGATCCACATGCGCACACACACACACACACACACACACACACACACACACACACACACACACACAGGGTAGTGTTTTGTCCTGACTCACCCACACTGATCCCTGCCCAGGTTTAAACAACTCTGACCTCCTCCAGTCCTCCCTGCCTGATGCTATCTCCACTCTCTCCTCCCCAAGTGGACTTCAGTAGATTTCAAAGCCCTACCACAGCAATAATAAAGTGCTCCACAGACAGAAATCACAGCAGGTTCAATCTGATGTCCGGATAAAGGACGGTTTGCCTCGTCCCTGGATTCTTAATAATGTCATTCGGGGCCTGTACTTTTTTTACCTGACAGCTAGAAGAATGAAAAGCATCTCTGACTTATTCACACGATCTGATTCATCACTGTGGGTGGGTGGGTGGCGGTGAAACATAGCCAGCGTTTCGTGCAGTTCAGAGGCCGTGCTTGAGCATTGAGGGCGTGACAGTAATTGGAAGATAAAACCTTAACGGGAGACAAGGACATTTTGCTTCCAGCTCTCTTGGTCTCTTGGTACTCTCTTAGACCAACGCTTTGATCATGCATTGGGCTGACTGGCCCTTTAAGAGCCCCAAGATCATGGAATGGAATTAGTCGTGCTCTGGGCTTCCACTTAACCTGGCTGGAATCCGTGCGCCTGCCAACACTTTACTGACCAGTGCCCCCCCCAAGCCAAAAGCCAAAGTAGCTTATAGGGTAATGGTTAAAAAAACACTCATTATATGTGCTTACGCTAGACCTGTTGTTACTATAGTTAGTTACACCAACTAAAGCTGATCTGACAAAATATTTCAATTGCTAGCTGACCAAACTTGAAGACTTTTAGATCCAACCCGACCTAAAACCCAAATTGCAATTGTCAGCTTAAGAATGACTCTAGGATCTCCAGATCTCCAGGGGAAAGCAGAATGGTCGAGAGGCTGAACTAGGTCAGGCGGGGGTTTGGCTTAGCCTTTTAATTTTAACTGTAGGCTTATTAATGCAACCAATAATCTAAAGGCATGATCAATTACATTAATAACAGGCATAAATGTCTTAACGAATCAATTTGATATTCATCACTCAAGTTAGATTTCACTCGTTGATTAGAGATTAATGTACTGTCTTTAAAGTGGCCGTGATCCTCCGCTGGGATCATAATGGCCTTTGGACATGGAACAGTAAGATTCCTTCTGATGAATGTCATCAACTTCCTTAAGATCAGATTTAGCTACCAGAGTGGTCTTTAACCTTGTTTTGGTGAGATGAGATGACGAGATGTATCTGTAACTATACATTAAGTTCTCAAGACCCAGGAGCTACATGTGTGACCTCTAATCATTACGCTCCCGTGTGCGTTGGGTTGCTCGGTACAGAACAGGTCAATCTCGTGTCACTTGCGCCAATGAGCAACCTCTGTGATATTCAATACAATGGATGTCTATTAGCACTGAGCATGCTGCATGGTGTCCAGTATAATAGAAATTTATCAGTAATGCACATGGCTTGGTGATGTCCAGTGTATTGGAAATCTTTCAGTAATGAATATGCTTGGGAAGTCCAAGTCAATGGGCATGGGCAGTCTGAAAACAGAGCAGATCAGACAGGGCTCTTTTTGATTAAATGAGTTGTAATTACAAATTAAACAGGGAAATCTTACTTTCTATTCTTTCTTTATTTGATTTAATATACCTGTAGATATTGACAGATACAATCTGAGGCAAATTGAATTTAAATGTAAAATATGCCATTAAATGAAAAAGTGGACACAATAAAATATATGTAATAATACAGAAAGTATATCTTTCTTATAGAAATACTACTTTAATGTGCCGATTTTGTATCAATATGCAAACATTTGAAAAATCGAATCACACACACACACACACACACGCACGCACACACGCACACACTCACAAACGCACACGCACACACACACACACGCACCACACGCACACACACACACGCACACACCACACGCACACACCACACGCACACACCACACGCACACACGCACACATGCGCACACACCACACGCACACACACGCGCACACACACACACGCACACTCACACACACACATACCCACACACACGCGCACACACACACACACACGCACACACCACACGCACACACACACACGCACACACCACACGCACACACGCACACATGCGCACACACCACACGCACACACGCACACATGCGCACACACCACACGCACACACACGCGCACACACACACACACGCACACTCACACACACACATACCCACACACACGCCCACACACACACACACGCACACTCACACGCACACATACCCACACACCACACGCACACACGCACACACACACACACAGGCTGGATTCTGCGTTTGCATTGAAGGCTATCTTGTTTTTCTCCTCCAGCTTTGAAGCCTTTAAATCAAACACTCCTTTTTATTGTGTCTCCTAGAGGTCTTCACACCCTATTATTCAGTGAGATTGTTATTGATGGTGGGTTTAGACTAATCAGATACACAAACAAAAATATAAAAGCACTCAATGTCAGGAGGAACACTTATTTGGCTCGTGGGTTAGTTCTCTCCACTCTTCTGATTCTGCACAATAATCTAAGGGCAGAGTGCGGCTGTTAGCTATGGATTAAAAGGTAGCACATTTGATATCCATCAAGGGATTAGGCTGCACCCTGCAAAATACTTTGGGGCTTTTTTGCTGTCTATAGGGCAGGTAAATCCTGCGTGGGTATATAAATGGACTGGGAGAGAGGGGTCAAGAAATGATTAAAGATGGGCGTACCGAGTCCAATGACACAGTGTGTCACAGAGCGTAATGCAATGGAGGGCAATGGAGGTCCTTTCCCAGAGTCTTTCAGGGAACGCTGCCGGGACGTCATTTAATGCTTTCAGAGACTGATGAATGAGCAGTCACATGTCAACGGGATGGGGCTTGGCTTTGGGTTACAGTTATGTTTATCTGGATCAATAAGGAAATGTTGGGTGTACTGTTCACTGTCTGGCTCTGAAATGATCCAGCCCTCCCCTTACCCTAAATGAGCCGATCTGACCCAGAACTTTTTGTAGCAATCGTCTCTGTCAGACTGAATGGACACCAAACCACTGACAGCACCCCTCGATCTGAAACATGCTCGATCAGGCATTTCTCATGCAACCACGCTTCTTGCGAGGCATGCTTTTGCCGTATGCGTATGAGAACTGCTAATTGCATACGGAAGCAAGTGCACATGCATTATGTATGTTGCATTTGTGGGGGGTTAGCGCAAGGTTGGTCATACCCCTTCCGCGAGACAGCCTTTTCATGCAAGGAAAAGGAGCCCCCAGGGCTTAGAGGCTGTGAGCGCCTCTGATTCTCCCTCCCTCTCCTTTCCGTCTTTCTTTTCTCAATGCAGAATTGATCTATTTACGGCCATACTCGGATGGCCCTGGCTCCACGCCTCTCCGTATCTTCAGCCATCAATGATTAATGGCGTTGTGAGTGAAACCTGTGCGACCACGGACCCCAGAGGCTGAACAGATACGCCGGCGCCCCGTTTTGTGGAAGGATCTCGCGCAGAACGGCAGCTTTCCGAAACCTGGACTCGCCATCTAAGGGGAAAACAAAACGAGTCAGAGGATTAGCGGTGGCCCTTAAGCGGTGAGATGGAAGGGGCTGAGTTGTGCGTGTGTGGACTTGGGGGAGGGGCTGGAATCTAACGGAGAGGCAGGCGTGGAGGAGGGACAGGTTAAGAAGCAGCAGGAAGGTGTCATAAAGAGTTATGTGCTCTGGAGGAGTTACCATGGGCAGAAGCTAGCAGAAGATACGGGTTTCTAGATTGAGGGCCTTGGGTTAGGGTGCCCATGATTAGACACCCCTTCTACAGCACATCTCTAGCATTACCCCCTAGTGCAAAAGGTGGCCTGGATTAATGAACAGACATTTCTGACATTAAGTGTTGACTTCTGAAAAAAATAAAAACAGGAAAGGTATTTGGGTAGAGCATGGCATTCCTTGGTACCATTACCAAATACATTAAAATATTCACTTTAAATGAAAGAAATTAAGTCCAATGTTGTTGTTTTCCAGAAAATTACCTCTGGTGTAAGTACTACATGAGTGAAACCTCAACAGCAGTCTTAACACTTTACATTGTCAGGCCAACTTAGGGCAGGCTAATTTCAATACCAAACAAGACCAAGACTGGCCCTGTTGCTTTTAGTAGGGCAGACAATTGGAAAATAGAAAAGAAAAACTAGCTTCAGCAAATCCAGCCGATATTGCGTGTCAGTCCGTAGTTTCAGAATCTGGATTTTTCTCCCTGACCGCTCGCTGTTCTATTTAGGACCCAAAGGCACCGGTAGGGAGAAAGCGTTCCATTCGAACCCCTGTCGTTCTGCGTCATCAATTTCAGAATCTCCGTAGGATCTATGGTTATGAATGTGGCAGGAATTCGCCTCAGTTTACATTTACGTTAAAAACTATGTGTGTGTTCCATTGATCTACTTTTATTAGCTTCTACATCAAAAATATATATAAATTTTATTTTTTTTTCCTAAATTACACCATTCGAAAGTCTACAATCTGTTCTACCTTAAATATATGCAAGAAAAACCTGAAGTCGGAGCTTGAAACGTTCAGAGAATCCCATTAATTTCAGTGGGGTTGTTTGTAGTTAGTACCCTAGTACTCTTTCAACCTCAAATATCAAAAATATCTACAAAAATATCTGTACTAGGTTACGAGTGTATTTGTTTTAAGCTAGCTGTTAGCAGATGATAGCTATGATAGCTAAAGAGGGAGAGGTGATATTTCTCCGTGCCACTGGGTGAGCTCAGAACACGCTCTGTGAATTATCCATACAATTTGTTTGCTCTCGCGAGGATTCCAGCGATTCTGACAGTTTGTCGGCTGAACCCAAAATCGATAGTGTTCTATGGTCCACAGTACATCATCGGGCTGCTTCTAAATTCTACGTCACACCTAATCCCTCTAATAACCCCCAGCCCCCTTCTGTCGTTTGCCACACTAGCACAACAAAAATGTGTTTGGTTTGGAACTATTACAGATGAACATGAATTGAACATGTATTATGAAAGTCATGTAGAACAGGTTCTGGCAGGACCAGGGATATTGAGTTTACGGGCCCTGGCCCAGAAACAGAAGTATAAAAGTGATTGGCCTTAGCCCACTGAAGACTGTTTCGGCTCTGACTCGATGATTCCAGCCAGGATACCGCTTAAAAAAATATATATATTGGCTTCAGAACAGCATATCTAGATGCGCTTAGCCTACCTGGAAAGCCTTAACCCCGGCAAGAGAACAATCATGAAGTGTGGGTTTTTCAAATACATTTACTGAAAGATAATTTTCCAGAAAAGATTATGAATTGATTATTGCAATGTGTCTGTACATGTGGTTTGCATTAATTTATTTTTTGTGTCCGCATTCCTTCTCATGATACCAATGAGTTGTTTTATACACTGGATGAAAAAAGTGTGCAATGATTCAATACTTCATGGTGAGGGGGGGGCGCGCCCCCCGCGCCCCCCCCCCCCCCCCCCACAATGCTAGGAACAAAATGATCAACAAAATTTAAAAATACAGCATAATCAGGCAAAATTACGAGTTTTAAGACAGAACAGGCCCACAAGTTAACAATGAAGTAAAGTGGGAAAGAAATCAGAGCTTTTTAGAGGGCAAATATTAGAAGTAAAAAAACTGAGAAGGACAGAACATTTCCCAAGCTTTGGTCCAATCATGAATTACGATGGCCTGGTGTGAGGGGTGCCTCTAGTCCCTGATTGGTTAGGGAGTTAGAATATGGGGCTCCAAGACCAGATGGCCTGAAAACACAGCCAAATTCTTACTGGCTCGAAGTAAGAAATCATATATAAAACCATGAAATACTGCAGCTGGACCGCAATCAAAACTTGCTCTGATCCCGCATCACAGATACTTACTCATGCAGGAACTCTTCCACCTGAACAAACAAATGGACACACACGCTCATTAAAAGACTATTCAAATTTCACAAAAACTGTTTAGCTCTTAGGAAAACAATATTAACGGACATGACATGAAACAGTTTACCTGCTGTAAGCAAATTAAGGTTCATGTAATGAAATCCTGTGATGACATAACTTTAATCACTGCGGGACATACCCTTTTAAACTACGGAAGTGTTTTTTTGTTTTTGTTTTTCCGTATGGAAGTGTTTCATCTCATATATACATCACTGCATTTTTTTAACTATAACTGTTTTGTTATTAGCAACCCTGGAAAGTGTTAGCCAAGAGTTGGTTTCAAATTTGGTTTCAAAGGGCCAAAAAGGCACAAATCGTAACTCAAAAAGTAGCATTTCCCTTCTACCTACAAACAATTTCAGATATCAATCAATCAATCAATCAATTTATTTTTATAAAGCGCTTTTCACGTGTTTCCATGTCACAAAGATGCTTTATGTACAGAAAAATACAATATGTCCCAGGCCTGACCCCCCAAAAGCATGCCAGTGGCAACAGTGGTAAGGAAAAACTCCCTAGGCTGGCAGGAAGAAACCTTGTGTCCATAGTGTGTGATTCCCCTCACAAGGATATCTATCATCAGATTCTATATATAAAGCTATTAACACACAGTAAAAAACACCCAGTTGTCATTTCCTCATATCTTGCATATTGACATTTTTCAATAGTTTGATTTTAATTAAAGTTTATTTAAGTTAATTTTTAAATGTATTATTATTATTATTATTATTATTATTATTATTATTATAATGTCCACATAAAAACATATTTTGGGGTTTTGTACACATATGAATAGGCCCAATGTCGGTGTCTCTATCTGTTGACGTCATTTGCAGAGGAAGTGACTCACTTGTTGCAAAGAGAAAGCCACTCAATGGTGGCCTTGGAGACGAGCTGTGACCACGGAAATGCTGCTGTCCCGCAGCTGTGCATTCCACTTACATACCCAAATGGCATGCGACGGGCGGCAATGCCAAAGCAACTGTAGCCAGGACACAGCACAGAGGGTCCGCACTTTCTGTCACTGCATTGTTTATATAGGCCATGTGAAAGTTATCAGAGAAGCTGTTGCCAAGCAACGTGCTGGATCGTAATCAGATTACTCTGGAACTCCAGTACAGCTCAGACTTCCAACACATTTCAGCATTCTTGTCCAATCTAGACTTCTTAATAATAACATTACAGGCTTGGAAGGTTCACAGAAAGGCTTTTTTAGCACCAGGAAAGTTCTGAATTGAATAATATACTGAGCCTTATCCCTTGATGCGACAAAGGCACTGAGATAAATTCTCAAGAAAGCAAGTAATGAGGAAAACACTTCATTTCTGTATCTCATCGCAAAACGAGATGTTAAAAAACTGTTCCACAATAAGTCAATGAGGAGCCATGAGTCATTTTACATTTTAAAATATTTGTATTTATTTTATTTTTTATACCAAAAAGGGAGATTTTATTGCTAATTTAATATCCCCATTAAAGCACCAGCTGTCTTCTCTTTCAAAGTTTATAAAATATAAATTATTCAAATATTTGTGTAACAAATGGCAACAATAAATTCTCAACACAGAAATACACAATAAAACCTACAAAAGTTAATAAAAAACAAAAACAAGCGAGATTCACAAAAATATTCTCCCTGCAAAATACTCTGTGGTATGCTTCTGGAATCTGACTAAGGCACTACAAAAAATGTTTACTAGGATAAAATACTACAGGCTAATACCGTTAGGCAGGAGCACAGTAGCTTCCAATTGACTTAGATTTATTTATTTTTTTTACCTCAACGCCTCCCTGTCTTTGATGGCTTCGTGAAAATAAAACTTTAAAGTCATAGCATATAGTAACTTATATCAAACCTTGTATTCATACAAGCATATCCTATGTACAGCAACACAGTGGAATTAACATTTGGAAGAAAAGAGAAAAATTGAAACAGAACTAACAAATGGCAGCATTGACTTCACCCCAATATGTGCACTCTGAAGGTGTGCGCGTTTGTACGGAATGGGGAAAAAATACATTCACTGAAAAGTTATTTTATTGTCATGACTGAGTAACAGAAAGGAAAATAGAATTTGCATTTCAACCCGAAACGAAAAAGAAAAAGAAAAAACAAAACGAGGCAATCTGTACCCCCTCTTCACCATCTCAATTTGCATCATCTCTCTGTTTTGGTGAGCTTCCACTACGGTCCAAGCATTACTCCGCAAAGCCCTACAAGCTGTCAAACAGAACCGTGTTATTGACACCCTTTCCTATTCATCCCCCCGACCAACACACTTATTCTGTTATCCCCACTCTTCAGCCCTTTCTTCGCTGGTTACAGCTTTTAAGATTTTACTCATTTCCCAATGCTTCTGTTGCCAATATAAAACTTGGGCCTACAATACAGAACATTCAGCCGGCATGGTCCGAGAATCAACGCTACGTAGGCGCACAGCTCACTGTTTGACTATGTTCCTCTTCCTTTGACAGTTTATTGGAACATCAGTGGAGGCCCATATCTGTAATTACATCAAAATGTCGGTTCACAACATTTAGCCCTGCAGTGTGCATGCTTTTTGAGAATGTCTTTCTCCAGGGAAACGACATGAACCATGCAAGCGTTTTCTTATCCCAAACCCTACGTTCAGGGCACTGTAGACGCGAGCCACGTTCAGCAGAACACCGGGAACAGGAAGTTTAAGCTACCTTAGTGAATTATAGTTGTACTGAATGTTTAATTTTTTTAAGTGGTGATGGATGCATGCGGGGGTGAAGTCGCTTTTAGTTGCGTGAATGAATTGCTTTGGATGTAATTATGTGGAGTTTTATTTAAATTAGTAAACAGCCTAATTATCTCCAGTGTTATCGGGGAGCCGATGACTTTCAGAAGACAAGTTGCCTTGAAACATTTACTGCCCTTTTAAATGCAAATAGCAGTCAGTAAAATTATTTCCCACTGCTGTACAACCCAAAATCCATTTTAAGACATGAGATTAAAAAAAAAAAAAAACTATAATACTGGCAATAAAGAAATTATTTTAAAAAATCTTTGGTCTGATAATCCCAGAATCCACCTCTTTCATGCCTGCTACTAAGTTAAGGCATACGTTCTTCTTTTTAATTATTTTTTTGGTTGTTAACAAATTGCTTTCCATTTGGCTTTGAGCTGAGAAGTGAATATATTCATATGTATGTGTTTACAGTGTACATTTCCCAATAATTTTTTTCGATGTTCTCAGTGAAATCCCACTGCGATTAGCTCAATTAGCATAATGACTGAAAGCTACGCACAACCCTCTTTGGTCCCATATGCTCAACCCTCTCTGGTCCTACTGCAAAAAGTCTCAGGGAGCCAGCCCCATCGTCTCTCTGGCGGCGATATCACTCGTCATGGTCAGCTCTGACGTCCAACATGACGTGGAGCTCCTCGGGGGCGTATCCCAGCAGGCTTTTCAAGTCACAGACGAAACGGTAGACGTAGCGCTTGCCCGAGGTCTTGTGGATGATGTTCTTGTCGTAGTAGTAGCGCAGCCCCCGGCTCAGCTTCTCGTAGTTCATCTTGGGCTTGTTCTTCCGCTTCCCCCACTTCCGGGCCACCTGCAGGAGTGCCACAAGATGCTTTGCTTACACGGCGATCCCGTCCCATGATAACGTCCCACTGACGCGGCGCCAAGAGACGATGCTGTCAGAGCTAGATCACGCCAATTCAGCAGCAGGACATCATCCACTCATGACAAACGCAGTAGAGGGCCGAGAGCCCCGCAGCCGTGGTTTGGTTTTCACCTGGACACTCAGGACAAGGCAGGCTGCGGCCGGAAGGGCTTCTCTCACCTCGTCCGGGTCGGAGAGCTTGAACTCCCAGCCGTCACCCGTCCAGCTGATGATGGCCTGGCAGGACTTGTCGGTCAGGAGCTCCAGGAGGAACTGCCACAGCTGGATTGGCCCGCTGCCTGCCAGGCAGAAAGCATGGATGGAGGATAAGGGCCACTGACGCACCATACTGGCTCGGTCGGACAGAATGCCCCTCAGCCTGTCTGGGGTTATTATACTGGTCCATAAGCCTGTTCATTGTTTTTGCGACCATTATTTATTTATACCAGAGTGTGTGATGAAAGATTAAAGTCGAGGAATCAATAAACACATTTTTCAGTGAACCACCCACCGTGGGATAGGCCATTGAAACCTAATAACTAAGCTGTCTAAGCCTAGTGTGATAGCGGTTGGTTTTGTTTGTTGTTCTCTCTGTACAGCTATTTTTTCTCTCTTGTCTATAAAGGATTTCCAAGGCCTTTAAATAATCCCGGTCTTAAAAAGTGTGCTTTTCTCCAGCCAGAGAATCCGGAGCATGGCGGAAGTGAACACATGGTAGGAGAACAGGGTCCTGCTTAGCTGAAGCAAGCTTGTCCCATCAGTCCCCCTGCTTCGTATTTCACCACTACCAAGTGCTTTCAAACTCGGCAACCTCTCTCTCTATCTCTCTCTCCCGCTCTCTCTCTATAACAATTACTCCGAGTACCTGACCCCTCCCTTTGACCCCCCCAAGATAATTGTTTTTGTGCTTCTTTTTCCCATGCCCCATTGTACAGTTTATGTCTGCTTTACATCTCGGTGAAGAGCTACGTGACAACTATTTGTGAAGGGCACTAAAACAAATAAAGACTGATTGATACATCTCCGTTTGTAACATCTGGAATGCCAGCATGGTGAAGTCAGTCACAGACTAATTTGCAAACTTCTCCTGTTGATACTGTGGGCTCACAGTTATTTGTATATATATATAATATATAATATATAATATTTCTAAATATATTAGTTTAATGGAAGAGTTGCCGATACACAAGGTCACAGGAGCAACGAAATCTTGCTACAGCTAAGGCACGTCTGGATTTGTTCACTGTGTAAACACTGATGCACACAACTAAATCTCAGTGCTGCAAACCCTGCAAACGTGTGAATAAATCATCCTAGAAGAATCCCCACAAACTGAGAACCCAAGATCTCAGTGATACCGAAATTCCGCTATTCACTGAATGCTGTTGTAACATAGCAAAAAGATTATCTGGACTATCTCTTTAAGAGCTTGAGCACTCAAACGGCTGGTGGTTTACAAGTGGGCTATGGTGTGAACTGACGGCTGCATTAAGTTGTAATTGCAAGAGCATAATGTTGATCATAGACAGTGAACAGGACACTCTCACGCAGACGAGCAAGGCAATTAGTAAAGTAATTTCTGGGCTCTGAGGCTTCAGCTGTGTGCCGGCTGTAGGAGTTGTCAGTCACCATCAAGTGGAAAACAAGAAAACCTCAAAGGCCAGGCTCAGTTCCCTTGCACCTTCTTCGCTGTTTTCTTATCGCTCATCGCAGTGCCGCAGAAGGCAGATCTTGGTCGCCGTGTTTGCAATGCAGGGACAGGAAAAGAGGCATGTGTTTTTCGTAAACTGTCACTCTGATCACAACATGCATCTCCATTGCTTTTCCTTGCTGGTGGGTGAATATGTATTAACTGGGTTTGGGTTTAACACATTTTTGCCTCCAAGCAACTGGTTTACTATGATCGGTGTCAGTCCGATACGCTTGGGAAGTGTTTTTCTCATGAAACGAACAGCTGACTCGCTTTAAATCATGAGTACTTCGGGAATAGGCAGATATCTTACTCGATTTGGTTTCTTATTAACCAATGTTAAAGGGCTGTAGCTTTTCATTAGGTACAGAGGAACCGAGCGCGCAACACAGTTGGAGACATTGCCCCTCATTTACGGGCCAGTGCCTTGTGCTGTACACACCTACGCTCACTTTTTGTAAATGTCTCGCCTCCACCTTCCTCCCTCCAGGGGGTCAAAGGGCAGACCAATCAGTTACTGTAGTCCAGATATCCAAGAGAAGCTCCTCAGAGCTCATACGGTCATAAAGCAGGATGTGCCTTCTCTCTTCTGGCAACAATTTATGTTCCAGGCAGCTAAGAAGGCTACATGGCCAGTTTACCAGACTAATGAACAGGAGATGTTAGCGTAGGGTTTGTGCAGGAGGCCGTCATTTTAGCGAGGCACCTTCTCTGAATTGAAGCTTTAATAATCCATCGGTACATGTGGCTTTTAAATTTGGGCGCCTGTGCTTAATCAGATAGGGGTAATGCTGCTTCCTGCAAGGAATCGGTACAGGTGGTATAATCATATCAGCAGCAGAGTCAGACTAGTATCAGATTAAATGACCAAGGTGCATGCTTCCTCGTAATCAGTGGAACTGAATCAAATGAATGCAATGGAAAAACAGTCTTACAGAAGTTTCATTTATAATCTTTCAACTCTAACCACACATTTTAACACCTTCTGCATGTGTACCCTTAGAGATTTTCTCAACAGATTGTATAAGACTTTTCCTCTTTTGTAAATGTACATATAATAACAAAATAACTGGTTTTGTGTTGCGGGTTGACAGCAGCTTTCTCAATTGTGACGATCAATGTGCCATTGCTTTTAGGGGTCTGTGTGTTGAGTCACTCCCAGGATTGGGAAACAACCAGAACAGGGGCAGGATGTGGGAATGGCTTACACTATTTCATATTACAGGAGAGTGAGGAGGGAAAACAGAGCCAGGTTTACACTTGTTTCCCTCCTCTGGCTTCATTTAGCTTTTCTCTCCATCAACAGCACTAACCCTGATGGCTATCTGGTTACACCTCAACTGCTACATCACGGTCTTAGGAAGGGGCCCACCTGTGTAACCCGCGAGAACTGCCGCCGGGATCACGGGCTTGTCCTTGTTGAGTTCAGCCCGCTCCCGCACGTAGTCCTTGAAGGTGCCCCTGGGGTTGTGCCCAGGAAGCCCTGCGGGAGTGTCCTCTGAGTCGAAGCTCTCATAGGATGGCACTCGCTGCAGACTCCCGCAAGACGACTGGCTGTTCCAAGACTGCGCCAGCTGGTCGCAGCTCTCAAAGCTCTCCACGCTCTCGAAGGACTCCTGGACGCCCAGCTTGCCTGTGGACACAGGGGCGGACCATGCAAGAATTGTTTATGCAAGAATTGACTTTGAGAAGAGCAGACAGGTTAAAGAGCCCAAACAGTTTGAGAAATTTGGGAACGGATGTGGCTCCAGTAGTCATTAGGGGCTCTACCTAATTTGTAACACATGAGTGCACATGTCTCTCCAACTCACTTACTGGGAAAAGAACCCGAAGACATATTTTTACTTTTATGAACATTTCCCATTGACACTATATGTATTCTAAATGAAAGCAGGATAGTATAAGTATTGAAGTATTTTCGATGGCAAGCACTGACGCCAATATGTAAGGCAGACATGATGGTGCCTTTACGTTTTATATCGGATCCCACCGTTAAAGCCACACCTTTCTGCCAAATTTAGGACATATTATGCATGCAGTCCGGACAACCCTGAACTGCGTTAAAGTGTGTCCCAACAGCTTTTGGTTCCATAATGCATCAGCATTGTGAAATTACAGCAAATCACTCAGTCGAGTTTGCCTGGGACACAAACTGGATCAAAGGGACACATTTATTCACTACATCGCATTATTCAAAACTATTTTCAAACCCACCACGTGAAAAGCAAACAGGTTCTACAAGAGAAAAACTAAAAGTCGGAGTTCATCACTTTCTGATTGTTTTTTTCCTTCTTGTTTTGTTCTTCTTACGCAAGTTATCTTTGCTGAGAACTTCAAATTCACACATTCAGCGAGTTGGAAACGCGCGCTCTTAAAGGTTACCTCGCTTTCAGCCTTTCACGTAAAAGCCAGAGCCCAACAGAGCCTGGAACACGGTGTGGCTTTTATTATGTTTTCACTTTGACAGAAGTCAAGTAACTCAGGCGTAGTCTTCAGCACCGCAAACCAAGGTTCTTTTTTTTTTTCTCTGTGCTATTCCTCAAAGAGCTTACTATGTGAACCATTGTTAGAGCAACTTTTTAGTTCATTGCTTCACAAAGAAATGTGATGTTATCAGACAGGGTAATTCCTTGGCACTGATTTTAGCATGTCTATATGTTATGTTTGGTCTATATGATGTTTGGCAAAAAAATATTAATTCTGCAAAAAATTGCAATAAAAAAACAACTTGCAATTGCAATCTTGAAAAAGGTTGAAGCAACAATCAGCTTTGACAATCTGTAGTCTTTTCGTCTCATCCAGTCTACATGGCAATGTAACGATCCCCTATTTTACCTGTAGCATGACAATAATAGGTACTTGGTTCCGTGTGATGAAACAAAGCGTGCTTATACTCCATTTTAACCTCAGTCACAACGAACCAGCCGTACCTCTGCTGACGCGGCCCACGCACATACTGTCAGGAGAGGAGACCTCCTGCTTGATGGAGAAGTAGTCATGCTGCAGGGGGTTGAGGGGGGCGTCGCGCAGGATGAGCCCAGGGTAGACGCTGTCGTACTCCTCGGAGCTGATGGGGTGCAGCGTATGGTAGGACTCTGTGATGAAGCTGGGCTCAGAGTATTCGGAGGGGGGCACACACTGGGCATGATCTCCGCCATAATCTACGGGGGGGGGGGGGGGGGG
>JAOYSI010004059.1:0-25872 GCA_025775065.1 Hiodon alosoides
ACACACACACACACACACACACACACACACACACACACACACACACTTAAGAGAGTGGTGGTTTTATTGACTGGGCAGATTTGGGGATTACTGTCTGCATTGGGACTGGTGGGTCAATAGGAGCACACACACGGCCTGCATCAGGCTCACGGGCCACGAGTTGAATAGGCGTGCCGTGCGATACGTAACGCCGTTTACTCATCGTACAATCCAAACGGACAGGTTTTGCGGGACTCGGACCCCGACTGGTCAATGCAAGAAGTGCGACTCGGGCCGCGAGTCACTTATATAATATACTGAATAGCGAGCTGCGAAGTAGTTTACTTCCCTTCACTCTGACCTTTCTCAGCGCGGCATTAAGAAATCCGGGTTTTAATCACTGCTGTGAGTGCAGAGCTTAATATTATTTTAACACCGCAGCCCCCGCCTGCAAGCTGCCAAAACCCCTGCTTGTGCGCCTGGAGCACTTCTGACAGCCTGCGTAGTTTGGCAGTCCCTCCTCCTGTGCCGTCTATCAATCCTGTCGTACGCGGTTCTCCGTGAAAAATAAAAGATTGCATTTATTAATAAAAGCCCTCTCCCGAATCATCAGTAGCCCACGCTACATTATTATTATGGAAGACACCATTCTCCAAGGTGAACACATAAATCCAGACACACACAGAAGAAACGAAGGAATCCATGGATACAACGGGTAGGTTTTTAGAGCAACTAGCACCACACACTTCCTTACCTTGTCATACCAACATCGCAGACTGAGCTGTCCGCACATGCAGTTTGTGGAAGAGCAGTCGTCCTTGCACACACAGTACTGTCAAACAGAGACAGTCAACGCAGAGAGTCAACAATATTCAAACATGACAAGTAGGAAAATGTCTCTTTCTGCTGCCCTACACATGACCACAGCAGGGATAAGACGTCACTGTAATTCTGTGGGTACTGGCTGTCACCCACAGTCACCTGTAAGTGCGTGATGTTCTTGTCAATGTTCATGGGGGAGGTGACGCAGTTGACCGGGACGTATTTGTAGTTGTCAGGACAGGGCTCAGCGTCCACCCCGTTCACGCACGGCACAGGGACCTTCTCGTACCCCCGCGCAATATCCCTGGGGTAGAGGAAGCAAAGCAGTGACCGCCAAACACCGCTAAAGGCCCATGTCTACAAGACACCCGTGAAACAAACAAATTAGAGTGATAACTATGGTAAGCAGTTAACATGAGATGTACTGGTTAAGGTACTGGACCTCCGGGTAGTAGGATACAGGGTCATATAACTGAGGAAGAGAGAAAATCCAATTGGTACCTGCAGAGCACCTTCTCCTCCTGCCCATCCCTGCTGTTTGCGGCTTCCTTCAGCTTCCTGTTGGCCTGTAGGGCGCTCCAGACCTTGGAGCTGTGGCTGCAGCACTCCAAGGGTGACTCCCCTTCCCGGTTCTTCAGGTTCACATCAGCACCATGGGAGAGCAAAAGCCTGGCGGGGGGGGGGGGTTGGTGAAACATTTTATGATATTGTTTTCAATTTGCATCATATCAGCTATACTTAGCTATACAAGCTAAGTATATAGACAGTTTTACAACTCAAACATATCAGTAGCAAAGACAATAAAGACTAGTACAGTCGATAAAACCTGCAATGGGAAAATAAAGATAACTTTACAGTTTCCCTTACTAATACTTGTTTTTTCTTCCCCTCTTTATACTACATTTACTTTTAAGTAATTTAGCAGATGCTCTTATCCAGTTTCTATCTATATCACATTTTAAATTGTGACATAGGCAACTTTATCCCCCCAGAGGTCTTTCGGAATTTCTTTTGATTGAGGCCCAATGTGCCAGCTAGAACCTGTGTGCCAACAGCTGGATCTAATTGGCCCCACACTCACGCCACGCAGTCTAGCCGGTTCTCTCGGGCGGCGATGTGCAGCGGTGAGTCTCCGTGGATGTTGACGGCGTGGAGGTCACACCTGGCGTCCAGCAGGATTTCTGCGATGTCCACACTCCCAGAGAAGGCCGCCCAGTGGAGGCAGATGTTCTCCTCCTGGAAACAACCACGCCAACATGGAGTGAGCCCATCCTGAGGAGTTTGACTAAACTTCTGCGCCAACTATGACTCTGATACACTCAAAAAAACGATGCGTTGCTCAGACGGCAAAACAAAAATGGAAATCACACAGGATATCTTTTTTCCATAAAGTATGATCAAGATCTATGCACTCCGAAAAGCACAAGTATCCATTTTTCCCCCCCATTTCTTTTGGGAAAAGATGCAAAGGACCAGACTGTGAAAGTAGGTGCTGGTCATGCACCAACCTTGTCTCTGATGTTGATGTCGGCCCCTCTGGAGAGCAGCAGCTTCACTTGGTCTATATGCTTGTACTCTGTCGCCCAGATCATAGCGGTCCAGCCTCCATCATCCTGAAACCAGTGACAAAGATACAGCAAAGAGACCATCGCATGTGTTCCAGTTGTGACAAAATAAAGTAGTATTCCCCCGATCGGCCCATTGGACTAGTCACTGAATGGGTTCTAACTGAAGTGTGTACAGGAAAAGTAGTTAAAATTCATTCAAAGTCTCAGAGCTGCAGTTGTTCTCAACGGCACTGTGGTGAATGAAGAAGAGCGAAATGTGCTTACCTGACAGTTTATGTCCATCGACCCGGTGGCCAGGAGGTGCTGCACTATGTCATAATGCCCTATTTTAGCGGCAAGGTGAAGGCACGTGGAGCCCTCTGCATCCTGCAAAGGGAAGTCACAGTGCACAAAGAAAATGGCAAAAACGACAGGGACGTCACATTTACATACAGGCCGGAGTCTTACTAGGCTTGGGAGCACCAAGGACCCCATTCTCTTACTCACTGGAGTCCGGCAGAGCCCGACTCAAAACCAAGCCACAGACGTGCCTGAGCGGCCTCTGGATTGCTGCACTTTCACAAGACAAGCATCAAATATCACCCGACTGACAGGGAAAGAATGGACCTCCTAGAAGATGGAGCTTGTCATTTTTACATAATGGATAAATACAACAGGAACGGCACATGCGGCACAGATTTACAGCCACACACACACACAATGACTTAGAAGAGGAAGAGATGGAAGCTCACTAGAAATAATTTACATTTGCTGATTATGGACACTTTTCTGACTGGAACCAGCCCCAGGCACCGCAGTGGCTCTCCCTTGTCACAGACTGTTCGTTCAATCTGACCGCAGGAACAACTCATTAAAAAGCAAGCTTCATCTTACAGAGACGTTTAAGCATGGACGGTTTGGGGAACGGACCAATGAGTTCCTTTTTTTCCCCAATCCACACAATCTGACAATCAAATGACATTTTAATGGGCTTGAACACTTCAAATATTTTATGATAACAAATCAAATTTGCTATCCCTAGGCCAATCAGGCTGCAATTTAATTGCAGCTAATTTCACCTATGCTCGTGTGGAAAATTAGTGCAAACACACGCATTTACGAGAGGCGAGTTGCCCGGCTGTCTCACCCCTTCAGCGGCCTAGCTCTTTCCCGGACACTGTGACTGACCTTGTGGCTGACGATGGCTCCGGCTCTCAGCAGGTACTGGACCGTCTCCAGGTGGTTGTTCTCGCAGGCGTCCATCAGCGGCGTCCGCTGGTCCTCGTCGCACATGTCCAGGTTGGCCCCGGCCTGCAGGGAGTGGGGACAGGGTGGGACAGACAATGATCTACCATCAATCGCTCAGAAACTGAACTCCTTACAGTTACCTGGAGAGCGGCTCTAAGGCATTGACTGCGGCATGCTTCCTGTTCTAACTTAAGTGTCATGGTGGCGGTCATCAAGCCTGGGCAATAAGTGAAGATCTTTTGGATCTCCGATAAGAGCAGCAGAAACCCTAAATAGTGCTTTATTCTTTAAAAGTATCCAACGCAGCCCCAGTCTTGGCTTCACCCGGACAAACCAATCATCATCAGCACAATCAACACGCCTAATACCGACAAGCCAATCAGGGATCCTCACCTGGACGAGCATGTGACAGACCTCCCGATGACCTGCTTCAGCTGCCACATGCAGGGGGGTGCGCTTGCTCTGACTGTCCATCTTGAAGTTGGGGTCTATCCCATCCACTGGAGAGAGAAAGTTTCCTTAACTCAAGAAAGTTTTTAACTAAAACAGAACACCCTACACCCTTGCAAATACAAGGCAGTGTAAAAAAACAGAGTGGTATCTTAGAGATAAGAAAAGGTAATAGTTTAGGACATGTGGATCAGCTATAGTAAAAGGCAGACATTCCTGGTCTGTTCAACCCAATATCCTACCCAGCATCAGCAGGACCTTCTGGAGTTCCCCTTGTTTGGCAGAAATGAACAACTGCTTGGGGTGAAACCTCAGTTTCTTAGGCCTGAAACAAAGCGGTGAACGATACAGTCAGGCATTCAGATAACAAGGCAACCTTTTAGTGTTTACTGAGGGGGAACGCCCACAAGACACCGAGTTTACAAACCCACAATTAAACACCTATGAAAATTAGATCGTATTGCAATTTTAACCCATATTAAAACGGTATTTTTTTTTTAATTAAAACATATCTTTTCATTTTCAATCATGGCTTTAGGCGATTTCAAACACTGTCAGTGAAACAGTTTGTTATTACCTGACAAAATCATGTTTGAACTCAAACATTGAAGTCTCAATTGAAAATGAACATAGTGGACAACGCACTCGCTTATTCCTAATATCAAATGTTCATTCATATACCATAGAACATCTTGAGCAAGGTATGACCTAGAAGCTTGTGTGCTGCCTGCCAAATACATAGCATTTCCACCATTACTTCGGGGAAAGTTCTCAGCAAAGACAGAAAGACCCAGAGCGCTGCAGACAGTTCAATTTGGATCCTTACTTCTCTGCATCCAGAGCCAGGAGGATGCTCTCCAGGGTTTCTCTGGCGGGTCCGGCCGTGACCCCTGGCCCCACAGCCAACCTGGACCCATCGGCAGACAGCAAAGCGTCGGCTGTCTCTGGGAGTCCGGGCATGTCAGCGTGCAGCGGGAAGCCAGGCGGGCTGAGAAGGGGAGTCAGACACCTGTCAGACCGCACAACGGGGCTCTGTAAGCCATCAATGGTCAGACCGCGTCACAGTGAAGGAGCAGGTCCCAAAAGCATGCCTCGCATTAAGGCTGGCTGCTGGCCAAAAAGACGGCATCTGCCCTCCAATAGCAAAAGCAACTGGTACAGTCATGCCCAGCCAGGCTCGAACAGCAAAACAGGCCCGCAGAAACAAAGACGCCCAATGGGACACGTTCCAAATTTCACCCGCATAAAAAAGGGAACCACTTAAACTGACCTTTTGCTGTTACACTCATCACATGCTGTTCATTTATCGCAGCCTAGATTTGGAAGTGTGCGGGACGGAGAGGCCGTGGCGCCCGTCTGGACGTACCCCCCTGTGGTGGTGTCGGCTTTGCCCTCGGCCGCAGCGGGCGTCTCGGGCCCGGGGGCGGGGGGCATGGTGGAGGTGGTGTCGGCCTTGGCGACGGTGACCTCCTTGGCCTTGCCGGCGTCCTCACCGCAGTGGGGGCAGAAGCTCTGGCCCTTCACCACAGAGGCGCAAGGCCGGTGGAAACGGTGCGAGATGTTGCTGTCCGGCTGGCACTCCATGAAGGTCCCCTTGGGACGGGAACCGGGACCCACAGTCAGGCCCCAGCAAAGGGCAGGCAGTTCTGCTCTGCAAATCTGCCAACACTACCCGGTACCAACCGTGGCAAGCGCTGTATTTACCACCAGGACAAGATTTTACCCCCAATTTCTCCAGTAAATGTCAAGCTGTGTTAATTGTCAAAGTGAATTCACGTCACGCCCCCGGACTTGCCTGTGAACGGCACCTGCGCGCCCACCCCGTTGCGGTCCACTCACCGCCCTGCAGAAGAAGCCACAGCCCGGGCAGCACTGGTGCTTCACCATGCCGGCCCGGTGGTCCTCGCACAGAACCAGCAGCTGCACCGTGTTGGAGGGTCGCATCATCTCGTGCTTCACCACGCCGCTCTGACAGCGACTCAGCTGCCCGCAGCAGGAGAGGGACAGACAGACCACAAACAGAGGTTCTATATTTCAAACACCGAATACGTCCCCATCACCACCGGTACGCCCATACGGAATGTGCTCGTGCCCCAAGGCAATGATTCATTTAAAAACAGTTTTCATTCTGTCGATGGCCCGGTGAAATTGAATTCAATTTCATTTGTTACTACGCTTTTAAACAGTTATTGTCATAAAGTGCTGAAGGAATAAATACAGGTTTAAAAAATTTAAATCCAGACCTAACAGTGAAAAAAACTGGAGAACTATTCCCAGATCCAAGAAGTCTCCAGGAAAAAACAAGGTTAAAAGCAGATTAAGGCCAACTAGGCAAAAGTCAGTTATTTAAGCCAGTGTGCGTCACCAGGGGCGTCAGCCCTACCTGGCCGTCCACGCTCTCCGTGGCCATGCACTTGCGGTTGGCCAGTGTGAGGATCTCGCGGCTTTTTGGGGTCTCCATGCGGCAGCTACAGAGGGGCAGTTCCTGCACGGGATCCGTCTCCATGCTACCCTCGGTGCCCCCTGAAAAACCTGGACAAAACATTTTTTTTTACTAAAAAAGGCCAATAACTAAAAGGTTGCCGTGCTCTATATTACAGACGCTTGGGACACATAAAAGGCCTAGGCCCATAAAAAAGTGGGTCCGGTTTTAAGAAAGAGATTTCGCCACATTCAGTTAGGGTAACATAAGACAAGGACATTACATGAGATTATTAAACGAATGAGAGAATTAAATCATAGCTATTATTTCTATCAGAGGTTGTAGCGATGCTTAGTTAAACTAAAACTGAAAAAAAAAAATCTGATGTCACAAAAAAAATAAGACTTGCCAAAGCTCATAGTAAGCATGCCTTTCCAAACACCGATTTAAAAGTCAATGTGGAATTTGTGTGCTCTAGGATTCAAGTCTCCACCAGGGGGAGCCCCTCTTGCCGGAGCAGCAGAAAGCCTTTTGACCAACACCAGCCAGACCCAATTAGCCAAGAGCCAAAAGGGCCTCCAGCTTGCTAATCGGGACTGCAGTGGCCTGGCTACGTTTTACAGGACAGCTCCACAACGAGGGAAAGCCTAAATCACCCACAGCTAGGTTGAGTGCTCATTACACACTAATTCATGTAATGGGAAAATTAAGAGATTGACTGAATCAAGGACGAGATTTATTTCATGTTGAGTTAGACCTTGCAGCTTAAAAGTGGATTATAATGGCTAGACATTTAACAACGTTTACACCTATCAGCCCTTTATTCACAGACAGACTGTGAAAAATAATGATTTAATAAGAAACAAAAGGAGAAACACAATAACTTCTCATTAACAGGTCATTAAAACAAAGGACCAAGTAACTGATGAGTGTTGCCAAGGTGATAAAGACCACAGTTGGTGAACTGGATAACTGAATAATAGAGAAACATTTTTTTGTTTTAGTTTAAAATTTAAAAATAAAAAAAAATATTTTTTTTTTTTTCGGAAACGGCTTTATACAACTTGTATAAACAGTAAAGTCACACACAGTAGAGTTTGAAACATCTGTGCATACTGGCTTAAGTAATAAAATAAAAAAACGGTTATTATACATTAAAGGACCAGAAGAGGGCAACCATGGTTTGATGGAATCCATGGTTTCTAGACCCAGAAGCTTCGCAGACCAGGCAGGGTCTGACTTCCCTGGTCCTCACCTGTGCGTTGTGAAGTAAGTAGCTCTTCCTGGGTTTTCAGGTCCAGAGAGTCCAGGGGCACCTCTGTGTACTCCTTACTGCTGTTCGATTGGCACTGGACTTCCATCTCGCTGCCAGTGTTGGCTGAGTTTGAGGTAGAGCAATAGGAGAGGATACAGTGAGGGGAGATGCGTCAGCAATAGCCGAAAACCTTCCTTTAGCGCCTCTCCGACAGCACCATCTTTCAGGGACAAGCGGACTAAAGGGGCTTACAGCGACCGCTGTTCCTCAAGAGAACTCAAACCATAATCTATGCCTGTTATGAAGCAGGAACCCCAGTACGGCCACTATTATAACACCATTCCTCTTATGAAGCAGGAACCCCAGCATGGCCACCATTATAACACCATGCCTCTTACATGGCAGGAACCCCAGCATGGCCACCATAACACCATACCTCTTACATGGCAGGAACCCCAGCATGGCCACCATTATAACACCATGCCTCTTACATGGCAGGAACCCCAGCATGGCCACTATTATAACACCATTCCTCTTATGAAGCAGGAACACCAGCATGGCCACCATTATAACACCATGCCTCTTATGAAGCAGGAACCCCAGCATGGCCACTATTATAACACCATTCCTCTTATGAAGCAGGAACCCCAGCATGGCCACTATTATAACACCATTCCTCTTACGAAGCAGGAACCCCAGCATGGCCACTATTATAACACCATGCCTCTTACGGAGCAGGAACCCCAGCATGGCCACTATTATAACACCATGCCTCTTACGGAGCAGGGACCCCAGCATGGCCACTATTATAACACCATGCCTCTTACGGAGCAGGGATCCCAGCAGAGCCACTGGGTCTATCTGATCAGGAGGGAAGACCTCTCGCTCACTGATTTGCAACAAATCCTCCACAGAGACAAGTCTTCTTTGCCTGAACAAGACACAACCAGCTACTGTAATCTCACTAGGGGCAACTACAAGGCTTTAGGGCGGCTGGCCGTGTGTATGACAAAATTGAGAATCTCAGAAGAGGAGGATGTACCTGGTAGCCCTTCCACCTTTGCTGGAATCTTCCGCTTGCGTTTCCGGGAGGCTCGGAGCCAAGGATTTTCCCCCTTTCCTTTCTTTTTCGCCTTCTTTTTTAGGCTGGACTCGTAGCTCTGGAGTGGCGTGGGAAGAAGAGGCATTGGTAAAAACAATGACGGATGAGGAGTGTTCACATCGACCGACGGCTCGGGTTTTTTAAGTCAGATATGCTGATACAGACAACTGAGACATTACCAGGTCTGAATCATTCCCTTCCGTTTCTCCTCCATCTTCACACGATTCCTCAGACTCCTTTTCCTCCACAATTTCCCCCTAAACATGGTCAAACACATCGTAGCAGACCATATTTTGAGCTTCTACTATGTACCTGTACCATCTAAAATTATGCTAATGCATAGCTAATTCACCAAAAAGTAGACATAGAATAAAGATATCTGATAGCACACTAGTGTCAGGAAGCTGTGTGTTTTAGTGACTAAGGTTCAAAACCCAGGACTGCAATTGTATCCTTGAGGAAGCCTAAATATCTTCTGTAAATATATCCAGCTATATAAATAAAACTGTAAACCACCCAAGTGTCTCTGGAGGGGAGCCTCTGCTAAGTGACCGATACTAGCGTCTCTTGGATTCAGAAGAAGAGGAACTTCCAACATGAATGACTTTCATTAGGTCAATCCAGCAGCGACACAATATAGCAAATTCCAACCGGACAACGGAGGCAGGCCTGGGGTGGGACTTGCAGGGTTCCAGGTTCATGGAACAAGACAAACCTGGAGGGCGCCGTCTGCTGCCCTGCCCTCTTCTTGGGGCACGCCGCTGCCCTCCTCTCCAGTCTGCTCGTCCTCTTCCTCCGAATCCTCGCCGTCTTCAGACTCCTCCTCTTCCGAGTCGTTGTCTAAGCTCTCTCCGTTCACCCGAAGGCCCTCTTGCTGCTAGCGAAGGGGGAACAGTCAGAGTACACTTCCACCTCGGCGATAACACACACCAACGCACTGCTAGTTGTTAGTCATATGCTTTGAGAACTGAGGTAAATCATGGCCCTGCAGGAAGTTCCCTAACTATTGTTCCACTCTGCCCTGTAGTTACATCAGTTGAATCCCATTACAAGCATGTCCGGCATTATTAACACATAAACAGCCCATAAACCGTTTAACAAATAGGCAAAATCCATTTAACAGTGGATTCCCATCTGCCCCATGAAAGGTAAGCAGACGTGGGCGTGCGAGTGAACCGACCTGAGAGGGTGTTGAGGACCACGTGAGGTCCTTGAATATCTCCAGCACTGAGCGCTGCTTCAGGACTTTGGTTTTCTTCTTGGGGACGAGGCTGTACATCCCCATTTTCCTCTTCTTCTTCCGGGACGCAGCAGCTGCTGAGATGGAGGGAGACAGACAGCTGGATGAGAGGCCTCCCCCCAGGGAGACAGACAGCTGGAAGCAGGTGGTCCCATCCACTTGTGAAATGTTGTGCACAAGTTGACGCCATGAACGGTAAGACGTGTACATCTGAGAACGCTTGGCAAACAGGCCATATAATAGGCTTCCATATGGTTGCATAGACCATAAAACCATACGGAAGCCTCGTTCACAGGTGTGATATCAACAGTCAAAACATTGGGAAGATCAGGATGACATAACCATGGGCATTCTAAATGCAGACACGCTGAGTATATGGTCATGAGCTTCATGGCTGGGAGCTTTTTTTGTCCTCAAGAGGCCAACCAGAATTCCGGGACATTCGGTGGCTCGCCTTAAAAGTGAACTATCGTACTTTATTATAAAAGGTAAAAACCGTTTGGTTTGACACAACAAGCCAGCGCTAGCTACGCGACCAGACGCTCTCCGGCTCCGTCCCCGGAGCGCGCTGAGAGGTGAAACTGAAACCCGTCTGGGAGTCTGACCGGTCTGCGGCTTGGTGGTGGCAGCTGCTGAGTCGCTTTGGCCCTGAGGCAGCAGCTGGTTGAGGGAGGGTGGGGCCTGCTGCAGCTTCCCCGGCTCAGGTCCGCTCCCGTTCTTGTCCGTCACACCATTTGGTTCTTTTAGTTCCCTGTTTAGAAACTAGAGGGAAACGGAACAGGTATTAAATGAACTGCAGGTTCTTCAACAAAAAGAATATCTTATACCGCTGTTCCATAAAGAGGTGAGTGACGCAAAAAGAAAAACATTTTAAGTTACTCCAAGACTTACTCCTCTGTAAAAATTTCAGGAAAATAAGGAACCAGAGAACTTTCCCTCATCATTGCCTGATGTTCAACGGCATGGAACGGCCAGCGCTTCGGAAACCGAAACGGAGCCGGAGCCTTCCGAGTGGCTCAGTCTAAGCTCGGGTGAGCTCCGTTAGTACGATCCATGATACGCTCGCACGCACACGCTCGCACGCACTCGCACACTCCGGGCAGGAACTGACAGGGCATCTCTCAGCGCGATGCCAACCAGCATCTTGTGTTGGCTTCCCGGGCTCCTGCAGGTCAGCGGTGCTGCCCGGATGGCATGCCTCTGCTCCAATCAGCACAGAACAAGCCGAAATGCCCAACAACTCACGGATTCAAAATTGGGGAAATAAAGACAATCACCGCCGACTCCAAAAAAAAGTTCAATACTTTAGAAGGAAAACAACGGCGGAAACGGAGGCATCACCTTTAGTGTTGTCTGGTTGTAGGCCGGTCTGGCCATAGTTTTCCGTGCTCTGTGTATCGTGACCGAAGGTGGCGCTGTGCCGTTTTTAGTCTCCGTGTCCTCTCTACTCTCTCCATCGGCGCACGGCGCCGTGCTGATGTCAGTCTTTACGGTGGCCAGGTTTCTGGCCCGCGCTGAGGGGGGTGGCGGTGGCACCGTTTTGGCGGCGTGCCCCATTAAAGAGGTGCCCAAAGGCCAACCACTAGTCCTATGTGGGCTGCCACCCTCGGGCTGCTTGCCGAGGATAAACCCGTTGCTGCCGGTGACCGAGCCGTGGGGCGGGCTGCTTTCCGCCACCCCGTTCTCGCCGGTCCGTGATCGGCCACCGGGCTCGGCCTGCCTCACCGCCGCGCCGTCCTGGGAAACCCGCGCGGTGGAACCTTGGAGGCCTTTCCCCGCCTCCGGTCTCTCATAGGTCCCGTTCAGCTCCGTGTCATTCCTGGGGCCATCCGCTCGCTTGTCCACACCCAACTCGTCCTCGCCTGAAAAGGATTAACAACCCTCACTACCTAAAAAAAATAAACCCTTACCAATGAGGATACCAATGAGGTCCAAGTTTGAAAACGTGGATCAGAACTCAAGTGGACTTTCAATGACAAAGCTCCTGTTGAAAGATACAAACAGGCTAATATCCAGGTATTCTGATTGAAGTTTGGGCTGAGATAGATACGTGGTTATGGAATTAAATAAGCCCCAAAATAATAAAAATGTCGACTCACCCCCATCCCTAGTGCTGAGGGGCTCCTTCATCACCTCAGTCTTCACGGACTCTCCCCTCCCCAGAACACCCTTGGCCAAACCGGTGGGCTGAAAGAACCACAAAACACCATCATTCAGAAAGCAGCTCAGGCGCAGTTCGGGTTCAAGAAGGCTTACCAATCAGACTCCGTATCGGTTTAGACAGGGGGCCTATGGTCATCCCTGAAATTGCCAATCACTGTGTCTAAATTAAATCTGTTAGACTATGTCTATTAGTAGACAAGAGCAACAGGCCTTCCAATGAGGAATGTTGTCCTTTAAACATTTCATCAGAATGTTTCATTCTCATCATCACCACCACCACCACCTTTTCAGGACATTTTTGTCCAGACACCCAAAGCAAAGTTTGTCGAATATAAAATCTAGCCAGACCAAATCCTGTTAAGTCATCCAGTATCTCTGGATTCATTAAAGCGTAGTGTGGCCTACAGTCAGCATAGTCCTGCTTTTACTTCCGGGCTATGCACGTCGTAAATACGCCAACAGGAATGTAGCGCCATAAAAGGGCTGGCCCAATAAAGCATTGTGATTTCAAATGAAAAGCAAATGGATAAAAACTGAAATTCCCGATGCTCACTGACAGGGCATAGGTTTACTATCGGCTTCTGAATAGGACTTTTTCCAGGAGGCAAGCTGCTTATTTGCCTCAATAGACGGTGCATTAAAAATGTTTTGCGATCAGTCTTCCCTCTGCTTTGCATTGTCATTAAATCAACCTACCACCATCAATCATCAGAAGAGGGAATACCCAGAAGAGGGATGAAGACGATTGTCTGCTCGACTCTCACACATTCTCCGAATCAGACCTAACCTCATGCAAAACTGTAGTGAGGTAAACACAAAACACTGAGAGATAACGCACACGCCAACTCTTAACAGCGTGGTATCCGTTTGTTTTCTCCCACATGCACACAGCACATGTTCTTACAAGTTCATGGTAGCCTACTCCATCTGCAATCATTTCACTAGAAAGCCAGTCGGAACTCAGCAAAGAGTCACGGCCACGTTAAGACTCTGGCAAGCTTTCGGGGGGGATGCGGGAGGGCGTTCAACGGCCCAAAACGCTCCTCCACCTCCCCAGCCGTTTCTTGGCTCGGACGGGTAACACCTACACCCAGCAGTGGGCTGCTTCACCCCCACGACTCCGCTAAACAACCCGGGACCCGGCTGTATAAACAGCTTGTCTAATGAATAGGCCCCTGATGACATCACCAGCAGAGCAACAGCTAAGCAAACCAATGATTCAATGCAATGAAAAAAAAAAAATCTCCCAAATCACAAACTGACGGCAGACTTTCTGCCCAATCCATTAGCGATGAACGTTCCCCCTGCGGACGCCTGCTTTCCGCTGCCCAGTGTTAAGAGGAGGGCTGGAAATTACCAGCATTGTGGGTAACCTTTGGACAAGCAACTAAAAAATATATTTAAAAATGCATAAATCCTAAAGAAATCCCGGGAAGACTTCCTGTGGCGTTCTCACACAAACGCGCGCGCACACACACACACACACAAACCAGCAGCAAACCTGCTCAAATCTATAGCATCATCCCTGATCGTGACCATGAGAAGAGGAAGAGGAGGGTTTGAACGGCCAACAGGATGATCTTGCACTCCCCCCTCCAGCCAGGATCCTAAGACTCCGTATTAGCACCTCCTCCCCTGTCTCAGCAGACATAACTGACAACCATCTCCAGAGGGGGGAAACGGGAAAATAAATGTCTGCTTGCAAATGGCTCCACCAACACAAGCAGTCTGGCTAGTCGGGTAGATGCTTCAAAATAAGAGTCCCCCGTCTTCTAATCCACAGCGGGCACGACTACTCAACTCCACAGCCTCCTTCACCGACAGTCCATTGTAACTTCCCCAGGCCTGCTGCCCCCCGATCCCCAAGGTGAACACCCATCTTCGAGAGGTCCTCTCTCACGGGTTTCTCAGAGCTCCTCAGCTGGCACAAAAAAACCCCCCATTCACCTGACTGTGCAGAAGTCGTGTGTCATTGTGTGCCGGGGTTTGCCCACGCTATCTCGGTGTCTCAGGAGAGACTGGCTGTCACCCAGCTGTTGGCAAGAGAAAGTAGATACGGTGCTGACTGTCGGCCAGAGTCACGTCTGAGATGGCGTATGAGATGGAGGGAAGCCCTGCTGCGCAGCGACAGCATCCCGGGGGAGATGCGTCGCTCACCGGCGGGACGTTTCGTCCAACGCGGCCGGCGTGCGCCCGGAGCGCTCGTCCGTTTTCAGCCAGAGCGTCTTTTTTAGAAGAGCAACGTCTTCCCGATGGTCACAAAATCTCATTCCTCCTTCCCCTCTCACAGTCACGCAGTCAGCTGACGTACTGCGGTGCCAATAACACTCAGGGTTTTAAATTGCCCAACAAAAGTGAGCGTTGTTTGCAGAGTCTATATAGAGCCATGGCGTTGATGACCGTGCCACCTTCAAATAAGGCGGGGCTATGAGATGAAACAAAATGAGGCCAGCATTAGTCACATTATACTGCACTGAGCAGTGTCCTACACAGCTGCACAAGTGCGTTCATGGGCCTGCATCACAGGAGTGTCTTCAGCAACTAGCAAGACTCAAGATTCAGATTCAGCTTCTCCTTAACCAGAGGGATATCCAAGGCAAGGGCCACAAGCACTGGCCCGCACTGTCAGATTAACAACAACCTGCAAACACCGGCCTATGGGACAGGCTGGTATTAGGTTGGGCCAACCTAACTTATCAGGCGAAGTGCAAAGCGGCTACACCTCACGGACTTGGCACAGCCTACGAGGCTGATGTCACGCTGATGTAACCGTGCATCGGATTCCCCTGACAAGAGCTCCCCCATAGATACTGCATCGGGCTCAGTCCAGTTAAACGGAGAGCACGGCTCGATACGGGACGTTTTAACTGCACGTCCACCCCGTTCACATCTGCATGCAAAACGCGCGGAGTGACCATAAAGCCACCCACATTTATGCTGCACTTCAAAACAACCTCCCGTTCCTGACAGGCGATGGAACGGTTCTTTTCACTGTTCGACTCTGGGCATATCTGCAGATGTTTCCCGTCCACTGCAAAACACCCCTGCAACCCAACCCATCAGCAGGCAACTGTGCCAACATTAGGTGGGGGGGGGCTGAAATGCTTCTGACACTAGCCTTCGCTAGGCACCAGACCAACATTTCATTTCCATTTTAATGACCTTTTTTCTCCCAGAGCAGAGCCACGGTTTTCAGGCGTTGGTTTGAGGCACTCTGGCAGCGGAACGGGCCGCCTTCCTGCCGTGCATGTGCGTTCAGCCGGCAGCGAACACGCACACTAACGTTTCCGGTCAACAGCGTCACAAGTCTCGCCCTGCAAACGCGGGCGGTTCAGACCAGGCCAATGGAATGTCTGGACACCCGAACTGTGAAGGCACTTTAAGTCAACCTTCAAAAGGGAATGAAACCCCCTTTCACCTGGTCTGAGGACGAGAAAGGATTCCCGAGGGCAGGGGAGCAGGAGTCGTCTTGGGAACGTGACTCTCTGTGCTCTCTGGCCCTCCCCCTACAGAGCATGCTCAGTGCAGAGAGGGAGGCAGCCTGCAGATGGCGGCCATTTCCTAATCAGATTGTTTTCTGGCACAAGGGACACGACGCTTAGTCTTTTCCAGAAGGGGGGGAGGGGGAGGGGATTATGCGTGGGGTGCGGATAAAAAAACAAGCCCCGTGCCCATCTAAATCGGTTCCTCGAGTCAGGTAGGTCACCAGAGGACATCATTACCCTAACAGAGAAAGCAGCTGAGAACCGAGTGCAAAATAAGCATGTCATCATGTAGGGTTGGCAATCCAAACACACTGAAAGGTCGGCACTCCAATTTATAATTACAGGACTATTTTCACTAAATAAACTATATTACTCAAGCATCTGTATTCCAATAAGAGATATTTTGTAGCGATTTTGACATTTAGATTTCGATGCATGAAACCACTCTGCTAGGCTTAGGTAACAGACAAATCACCATCCCTAACCAAACGCTTCATTACTGGGCTATTTCCGGGCCCAGGGCACTATTTTGAGACATCGACATCTGCAGCAGTGGCACGATGACCGATTTAGAGAGATACCATGAAACGCACAGTGGCCCAAGCAAGCGGAAACCTGATTAACCTACGTGCGACCCGCGTTCGGGTTCGGGTTTCCCAAATGAAGTCGGTACCTGGGAAGACGGACCAGGAGCGCTAATCTGACCCTCGACGCTCACAACAACATAAAAACAACTGTTATATACATGAAAATATGTCTTTAAAAGAAGAAAAAAAACACAGTGCCCCGCTTGAATGGCCTTGTGTCGGGAACTAAGCCACCCTGAAGCGTGAATGGCAACAGAGGCCCTGCAGCCACGCCTCCCCCCAAGCCCCCCGTGTCACCCCGTTCAGAGAGTAAAGTCCCCAGGAGGGGAGCTGGACGGAGCAGGAATACTAAGAGACCCAACGGGTCGGCCCTGGTCGGCCACAAGCCCACGTTATGGACTGTCTGGAATGAATACGCTGTGATGGCTATGTAGGGATGGGGGGGTTGATCAGGGCTAACCAAAAACATACCCTGACCGTCAGTGGTTAAACCCTTCAGTGTTAATGATTAACTCCAATTGAACTAATAAACTGATAGTACCGGATCCAAGAAGAAAGAGGATGTTATACGTGTGATTGAATTTCCTGACTGCACCAAATGTTTTCACACCAAAAACGAGTGAAAAAGAACTACAAAGGAACACTTGACTACAGCCTTCAGAACACTTCAGAGTCATCTGCTGTGGCTTGGGCTTCAACTCCCTGAAACACTCCTCCATTCATGAGCAGGACTCCTTCCTCTTTCTACGCAGTGGAAAAACCAGCATTAATGACCTATTTTTAACCTATTAAAAAAAAACATCAAGACCGCTGCCTTTAACGTGGTCCCATTTTCTCCACTATAAAACCGTGCTTAAGGCCAGTCTCTTTATTCTGCATTCACTGCAGGTGGACAGGGAGTCAAAGGGCAGAGGCCTTGTTTGCCAGCGTTTACAACCTGCGATGGAGACATTTGGACTGTTCGTGACCGGGCCTTTTTCCGCTCAGACAGACATGAGCGGAAGCAGCGTTGAAAGCAGGATCAATCCACAGAAACAGGGTCGATACCACTGGCCTGTCCCGCAACCCAACGTTGAGGCGACTACCGCCGGGACCGGGACAGGGACCGGACACTACCCGATGCTGTCCTGCTCCTGACAGATAAAGAACAATGATCTTGCCGTGATGCACTGACAGGACGTTACTTTAAAGGCGATACGTTCGGACCATCCCGGTCCTCCCTGCCCTTGCAAAGTCGAGCCAGACAAGCTGAGGGTATTGCTCAACTCGTGGCTCAAAGATGTGGCTAAACCATTCCTCAAATTTTAAAAGACTTCACCCTAAACCTACACCGTGAAGCGACGTGTAAAACAAGGGAACTCTAAGGCTGCACCAGACTGGAGGCCACAAGTAGTGTCACAAATAGCTAGCACGCAGGCAGACTGGGAGAGCCAAAGAAACTAGAATCACACAACTCCGGACAAACGCTAACTTAACTTTGTGTTCTTTACGGCATAAACAGAGCTGGCCACCTGACATCATCTGCCAGCAATGCTGCCCGGTTTTTAGGGGGAAAAGTAAGCAGAGGATGATCTACCGAATAACAGAGTCGACGGCAGTCAAGGACAGATGAGCAGCCTAGATTCTGCGTTTCGGGCCACTGTTCCTCCGGCACAGACTTGGTTTGAGTCAGCCTGCTCCGAGAACCTGCTTTCAGAACCTCTTGGGCCTTTTTCAGAACTACCCCTAGGAACTTCTCGGGCCTTTTTCAGAACCACCCCTCAGAACCTCTCGGGCCTTTTTCAGGGTCCCTCTTTCTTCCTATGAAGGAGATTCCCTGCGCCCATGGTGGATGGACCCGCAGTGACGCTTATCGGTGGAAAAACGTTCATGGTCCTCACCACCGTCACGCGCGGCTGACACCTTCCGAATTGTCCTCAGCCCCCTCGCTCAGATCCTCAGTGCTGGCTGAGGATTCAAGCAAGTCATTTTAGTACAAGACAAGTCTATGTCATTTCCTTATGGAAGCCACGAAATTCTCACTTTTTGGGTTGTTTTCTAAAAAACCTAGCCTAACAAAAGCACTTCCACGTGGAACCTGAAATATTTCAACAGCATCAGGTATGACTTCCCCCCCCTCTTGATTTACACTTTTTGAGCGAGAAAAGGTCTTGATGATTGGTACTGTGGTACCTGCTAACATGAAGGCCCTAATGCCTAAAGACTGGCTACAGAGCCCATTCAGAAGGGAGCACTCTTATTTACAAACCAGCAGAAGAACAGCTCCTTTAACGGGTTAAGCCTGAACAGTAGAAATAAGACGTTAAAAAGGAAACACAAAAACACTAAAAGCAATCAACGTGTCTCAAATGACGACAGTCAGAACGGCCATGAAAAGGTAAATCAGGTCTTTGTTCTGACTATGTCGACCTGCCAGGCAGCCTCATACCTGCTCTCTCTTGGTGGCTTCCATTGAAGAGAAAGGAGAGGGAGTCTCGAACAGATTGTTCCTCTTTCCTTCTCCTCCCGCACGCACGCACATTCACCCAGCTCTGGTCACGTGACCCAGAGGCTCCCTCTGTTGGTTCCTTTTGCACGGTTCAGACGGAGCATGCTCAGTGAGTTGGAATTTCACTGGCTTTTCCCCCTCTCTCTTCCTGGAGCTCCGTGCTGATGAATGCGTGCAGCCATTTCAGGAATAGCAAGGCATGAGGGGGGCCCGAGGAGGAGACCGGCGATGGTCTGCTCCGGGTCCAGGTCCGGGCCCAGGCCCAGGCCAACCCAGTCACACTCTGGGGTGGAACCCGCTTCGGCACGCCGAGGAGGGGGGGGAAAACCCTTTTCTCCTCACGTTTACTCAAGGGGCCTTCCAGAGACGGGGCTGCAGAAAATCTCGCAAGGTTCGCCACCACTGCTGCCCACATCCGGAAACGTGTCGCACAAAGACACCGATCAGCAGGACAGTAGCTTTGTCTGTTCCAAGGTCCAGACGTGCCAAAGATTCTCAAAGCTTCACTCTACCGAGTAAAAAACACGCAGGGGCAATATCACGGAATATTTAAGACTAGTACTGGCGGAGGGGAAATTCACCTCTGCAGCAAACCTAACGCTGCAGCAAAAAGGCTTCAACCTGAAAGGCTCGCATTGATTAAATGGCTTTGGTGGCGCAGTTAATCATTCCCTTGATGCTTTCGCCATCTCCGGCCAGAGTATTTCTGGACTGATTCAAAGTGCACGGGAATACACTTTTTAACTTCTGTTAGACCACTGGAGACTAGCGTGACATACAAGCTTTTCCAAAATGAAATCAGAACAATATTTAAAATGATATTCTCGCCACCAGGGGGCAAACCGAAATACGAGAACATTCTCTCGAACACGCCATCTCATGCGAGAAGAACAGGGAAAATCCAAGTTTTTTTTTTTCTCAACCTTCTAAACAGCGAGCCGTAGTGTCTGCTTTCAGTCAGCTATCCTTTGAAAATATCAGGTTGCAGACTGGGTCAAAGTCACACCTTTACACACTACTCCAGGCTTTGGTTGAACCTGCTCATGAGTGAAAAGCCCTCACTTCTTCAATGCTATTACTTCTTGGGATCTTGGGACCACAGGCTTTGGTGTAGAACATACCCCGAAACAAGCAGGGGGGGGCTAATCAGCCTACACGCATCCAAAATGTTTGGCCGTTTCCTCTCTGACCGTCTCTCTCACACTCAGTCTCTCTCGTCCAGGCACAAGACAATCTCTAGTTACCCAAATCTAGGCCCAAACTTTACTACTACTGATTTTGGGCAATTCAGTTCTCTTGGGTTTCCATTTCACTCTGTTGGCCGGCCTTGCGTATCGATGGACCTTCGGGGAAAGTGTCCACAGCGAAAGCCCACGGCAGCATAAGGCTTTTCCCAGGCCCGCCAGTCCTGAGACGAACTCTCAGTACCGTGAAGCAGGCGTGACGCAGCAACGCGGCCTGAATCGTACGAGCGGACGGATCTTCCTCGTCTCGTTCCGCTCGGCGAAAAAAAGCCCCTCAACGCTCGCTAGCTTTCACCAAGCTCACTGTCCTTGATCCATCTCCCACGAACGCGAAATTCGGAGAGGAGCGCGGCTCATGAACATTTAAAAGTGAAAAGTGAGGCACTGGAGGTCGTCTCTCTTTCAGCCCTCCACTGATAAAAACAGGCGGGCTCAGTGTTTACTCCTCGGGCCACCTGACTTCCTCACTCGCCGTGGAACACATTGATTTTCTGGGTTAAAACCACTACCCCGTTACGGTACCTTCACACAATGGCAGGGCTGTGAAATCCTAAATTTGAGTTTAGGTCCTCGCAGATGCAATTACCCATCTCTCAGAGAGGGTCTGAACCAAGCGCGCGCTCAAACTCTCCCGGCTTCCCACATACACAGAGGAGACTGTTTCAATGCCTGACGTGGCTGAATCAGCATGCTTAGCAGCGAGCCTATCTGCCATTTTGAAGCAGTTGAAATTGGCAGGAAGAGGGATAATATTTTTCAAGGGGAATAAACTCGATTTACACTGTCAGCAGGAAAAAGCCCTGTCCCAACTTCACGTTGCTCTCAGCTATTTTGCACCTAACACCACACACACACACACACACACACACACACACACACACACACACACACACACACACACACACACACACACACACACACAATCACCCACCAGCACCCAAAAATGTAATCAACATTTCTAGTTCCTTTCTTGACTTATCTCCAGTTTGACCGCATCAGCGCGGTCCTCTCGACCAGACACGTGCAGTCAGATTAGAGAAACAGCCCCAACTAGAACGTCCCAGTCACTCCCCAGCGCCGTTAAGAGTACAACAGCTACGCGGGGGGGGGCGAGCCCACACAGAGTGAAAACAGATGTTCCTGAACCTGCAAAAAGAGGGTAGGGAGGGGAACGAGTTGTGAGGTCAGAGGTTAACCAAGCGGCTGTACTTGTTTAAATCCCACCCCTGTCGTATTTAACCTGCACAGAAACAGTTTTAAAGCGGCTATATTATAAACTCTGATCCTGATCAGAGTTTAACTTCAAATAATAACAAAAAAACATCTGCTACCAAGTAGTGGTAGTACTAGCAATGATATTAATGGATAATTATAACAACAATAATGGTTTGAAAATTGAGCCAATGAACTGGAATGTTCAGGCAGGAAGGCCGCTTTGACTGTGGTCGATTTCAGGAAGCAACACTACACAGCAGCCACGATGAACCAGTCCAATAAAACTCTTTAGTGTGGAATGTCACTTCAGTTCACAGCAGAGCCTTTACCAGCATTCTCTCTGCTGGTCCTGGCCCTTTCTGATAACAATGCTCCACAAAATCACTGCAAACGTGGGGCTACAGATTTAACCGAGAGATGCCATGTTGTCGTACACCATTTAAGCAGACCACAGCCACAAAAACAAGCACAAGGGAAAACTACTTCAAACCAGATGAAGCTCTGAATAGATAAGGCGGACTAAACAACCTCCGATACTGTGAATGGAAGGCTGTGTTAGAAACAACGGCTGCCACCTTTGCACAAAAGCTACAGGCTGCTACCAACGCTGTGTGGTTCCCCACACACCGGCTGACACACGGGAAAAGCTGGGAACGTTTCCCTGCCACCCACTCTTCACAATGCCTTTGAGGGCTTTCCATTGGTCCGAGCTGGACCCACTGGTGAGGCAGAAGCGGGTCGTCATCTGCAAGTGCAGTCAGCCCACTATGGACAGCCAGGGAATTCTGGGGAAACACTACTCAATAAAGCACTCAACTCACATCAGCCCATTGAGTAATTTATCATCCCCCACCCACACATAGAAGCACACATCTAAGTTAATTACTGAGAGACTACTTTTTAAAATTTAACATGAACATCAAGAAGTCCAGAAAACCCCCTTAAGAAAGGAATTATGAAAACAATAATAAACCATCTTCCATAAATGAAAACCCTCCAGCGTGTTTATAATACCTGTATTAGTCCGCGGGTTTCCATTAATGGGGAAGGAGAGAGAGAGAGAGAGAGAGAGAGAGAGAAAGACCTCCACACTTCCAACACATGCACAGTCCCTACTCAGGTCACATGACCATTCTCTCAGTAGAATGTCTGACATAGAACTCACTGAGCATGCCCAGTAAGAACCGTGCTGTTCTTGATAGAAAAGGGGGGGGGGGGGGGTGCAGCCATTTCGTGGAACGGATTCTAATCTGAATGACAATGGCGATAAGACCTGGCACATTACTGCACTGAAACCATGAGAGTCTGAGCTTTCCCAACCATAGATTCATAAATATAACAAACTTATCTCTCTTAAAATATTACATTCCAGCAACATTTAGACATTTCTCGAGGCTCCACTCTTCCTGCCTATTACCCCAACAGAAGAGTTTTTTATTGCTGTATTTAAAACCTTGGCCACTACCTTTAGAAATGTGATCCTGTGTTTGTTTTTTTTGTTTTTTTATAACTGCTGGGAAACCATGGTATCCTTGACGCTCCATTTCAACCACAAACCTATTTACGAAACAGCAAAGGGAAAACAAGCCTTTATTAGACATCCAAGCAACACAAACAGTGAAACTAACTGGGATACACTCCCAGGGCTCAACGCTAGAAACGCCATTACCAACAGTGACGTCATTCCCCGAGTGCCGCCCAACTTCCTGCCAGACACGTCTGAACTCCTGAGCATTTCTCTGGCGAAACAGAACACGTGTAGAAGCCCAGGAGCCACGGGCTCTGAACGCGTTTCCCCGGTCGCAGGAGAGACGGAACGGGGCAAGATTTATGTCTCGGCAGGAGAGGAGGGGAAGACGCAAGCGAGGATGGCAAGCAGGGGGGAACACGGACTGTTCGCAGAGCGTAGACTCCAGATCACGGAGTCTTTTGGCACGAGTAGCCCTTAAATACCGTTCTGACGGTGTCAACGAATCGCCGGCAAGACTCCGAGACCAAGTCATGACATCTTTATCTCACCGGACCAGCTTCACTGTAACAAAAGCCGAGTTCAATAAGAGCAGCATACCAGTGCTTCACTTTGCGCTGTGTTGCGCGCTAACCACAGCAGGTTTCCCCACCCCCACTCGAGTGAGTCTGGTTTGTACTGGCACTTCACGTGCATATTGCCATGGCAGGCGGATTGGCGCCCGAGCCCAGCGTGTCCTTCCGCGTTGGCAGAATGGCCCAGATCCGATGAAGACAGGGTGGCAGCTGTACGGCCAGGACGTGTAGGAGGTACAGGAGTCCTGACTGCAGTGGGGGGGACCATCACTGTCGCCAACGTGGCTGTCCGTCTCGCTGTACAGGTCCTCCAGTGACCCAGAGGGAGCCCCAGCCTTCTGTCCCCCCATCGAGAGCCATCGAAAACTCCTGGCTATGAGGAAAGTGGAAAATAGGCTCATGATCATTTTTCCCTATTAGCACTGACCATGGAATATGGAATCCTAGGCCATCAGAGTGACGTTTACCCTGGTTAGGGGTATTGAGGACATTGAGCACGGCACAGACCACACAAACTGCTCCACCTCACAGCTGGGACGCCAGCCTCTGCTCTCCTTTTAACCACAGGCATGCCGTGTCACTCACTGCTGAGCCGGCCAGATTCATTAGTCTCACTTTCCTGCCCCGTCACAGGTACGGCATCTCCAGTGGCCCAACGTCCAACCCGTCCAGCCGGGACCTTCAATCCAAATGTCGCTCCAAACCATGCTCAATGAAGAAATGAACTAAGCCCAGATCATATCTTCAACCAATGCGGCCCAGGGTCACGAAAAGATTAGCTTAGTGTGTCAGACTTGAATCCCCTCCCCGCTCGTTAGCCCTGGACAAAGCTCTCCAGAGATCTCGCTAGTCGATGGCCGAGAGCAAGAACACAGAGGATGCAACCTCTCCTCTTTCCCCAGAGCATCAATAACAAAATCCCCCGCCCTTCGCTCATTGATCTCCTGAATAGACAAGCCTTGCCTAAGTGCCTTGGCAGAGATGGACTACATTCTAGGGAGCGACAGCCAAAACGGAGGCTTCAACGATCACCAGCCCCACATGCGAGTGCTGTGAAGATGCTTTTTAAATCTTTATTATTATTATTATTATCCACAGTCAGTACACAAATTACGTACGGTAGAAAAACATTAAAGAATCCAGAAGCTAGCATATCATTTGACTCCGAGCTCGTCGTTAGGTATGGATCTGGTTTAGATACGGATCCGGATCTGGTCTCGTGATCTGGGACAGGTGTAAGACCCAGCTGAGGCCACACCGAGCGCAATCCGTGACGGGCCCTAAGGAAAGCAGGCAGAAATCCTGCTCCTGCCCCCACCTGGCCAAACTAAAGCCCCACGGACGCGTAGGGAGGGTCAACAAGACGCTCTCTCCTACACGAGCCAACACAAAAAAAAACGAACGGGCGAGCGCACCCCCGCTTTGATATCCCAATCTATGTCTCGTGAAAAGGGACAGGTGTGTGTGTGTGGTGTCCCAAGTTTACAAAGGGTCTAACAGAGTGAGTGTTGAAATCCTGGCACCACTAAAACGCCCTTCAGTAAATTCACAGCTGAATATACAGGTACAATGTAAAATATGAATCTATGAAAGACACTCAGGGTAAGAAACACTGAAGTAGATGAACCGTAGGTTACTGGCCACACCACAGTATTTCTGGGCGAGAGGCTTCACCTCAGTGGCCTCCGTGGCAACAGGGGAAACGTAAACACCATGGCAACCACGTGGCCCCTGTGCCACAAACGGCCACATCGCCCCACTGAAGAGGCTTTCAAGTCGCCACAAAACACGCTTAATTTTTGCAGATGAATGCTCTCTTTCCCCCCGCCACCCTCACCAAGTTCCGACCCTGGAGAAGGGGGATTTCAGCTGTAGTCTCGATGATTCGACGACAGGGAGTTCCCTTCACTGGCCTGCGAGACTCAGGAAATGAACCAAAAACGGATCCATCTGGCAACCAAACGGCGCGCAGGGCCATACCAACCGCAGGTCAAGGAGAAAAGGCCCATTGCTCAGACACACCGGCAACCAGGGAGAAAGGGAAATGTGGCGCGAGTGAAAAACCGTAGCTGGCGGCCCTTTTGTCCATCCGAGTCCAGGCTTTAGGCACGGCCTGGCCAGGGAGGGCCACGCCTCCTCCATATCAGTCACTACTCTCCGTCTGCGGCCTGAGGAGGAGCAGGAGCCCAGAGAGAACCTACGTTGGATGGCTGGATTGAGAGGCTCGACAGGCCCAGCCCCTACTTTTGAAGAAGAGACCTGTGTAAACTGCCGTTTACAGACAACAAATAAATCAACATGCCACTTTTCAAACACGTACAACACACAGTCATCTCAACCTACACCATAGGCTGGTGGCTTTTAATACCGCCTCCTCTAATTTACATCAAGCCCGTCCCGTGTCATTGTGCTTTTTTTACCAAAGACAGTAAAACAGTACACCTTAAAATTTCTCAAAGGACGTCACACCTTTGCAATCCAATGCCATCATTCTACTAATCGCCCTCTGGTGAAAGCCCAAAATACAACAAAATCTGCTTTGTTTATCATTAACCAGGATGTGCCACATAACATTGTTTGTG
>JAOYSI010004059.1:35353-47203 GCA_025775065.1 Hiodon alosoides
CTTCGCCTTGTACGTCACTTTCTGTGGAGGGGAGGCCCCAACAAGATCCCAGGTGGGAATATTAAATGCCCGCTGAAGCCAAACCGTACGCATCTTAAATGATGATAACGATCGGCAAATGTATCATTAAAAGACTGGGGGAAATGCAGGTGGTGGACAAACAATGGAACCACAGGATACTTCAGACAACACTACTATGAGTGACTTTGTTTCTAACCACCCGGGGGGACAAACATCACCTGTGGACCAGGACTTCATCCTGAGAATTCTCCCTGAGTCGTTACGTAGCCCCCATAATAATTAATGTATCTATTACCAAGGAAGCAGGTTGTACACATCCCATATACCCTGGTGTTATCCTATATTGTCCAGCTCTGCACGTTCTTTCAGTAATATCAATTTCATATTTCAATATCCCCCTCTTGTACCTTATTTATTTTAAAACCTGACAAATTTACCGCGACCAATTTACCTCAATGCAAATTTTAAGAAACATGATGGGGCATTTGGGTAACGATTCTGTTGACAATTAGTGATTAATTATTCATCCTAAGACACTTTCCCTGAGGCAACCGCTAAGTCAGGAAACCATGCTAAACCCCCCCCCACCTGTATCAGGCTGGCCAGCACACAGCCCGTGTCCTTCCCAGACTTGTTGTGGATCTCGGTGGCCAGCTTGATGACCTGGCCGGGGATATACCCCCGCAGGTCGCTCCTGGCCTTCAGCATGAGCGTCCCGGTCTTAACGAGGAGGTAGCTGAACTTCCTCGTCGTCACGGCAGAGCTGGGTTTCTGAGGAGAGACGGACACAAAGGGAGCGGGTGACGAGAACGTGCCAGGAGCCTTCTCATTCCGGCACGGTACTGGAATCACTCTGGAGTCCAGAAGGGAGTGCGATTCCCTCTATTTATCACACAGCTTTAGGAAACGATTCGCCAAAATCACACCAGTTATAAGGATTTGATTAAAAATCTGTCAGGGTGAAATATCGAACAGAAAAATGGCGTTACACAAGACAATATGACGTGCATTCGAGTTACTCTTCTTTCTTTTCAGAGACAGCATTTGGTGTGTTAACAGATCCCGGGGAAAACTGGAGAAGAATATCTCCGTTTTAACAGCGCGCGTTCACGGCATCGCACCGGCAGGGGACGCCTGCCATCTGCCAGGGACTTCAGGGGAGCCTTGCTCCACCCAGCGGCTTACCTCGATGTCAGGCACTTCGTTGAGGTTGAGGAGGTTCAGCAAATAAAAGGGCTTCTGGGCCTTGTAGTCCTTAGAGAAACGGGGCGTGTCTATAACTGCCCTCAGTCTGTACTCAATCTTCCCAAATGGCCCTTCAAAGGAGGTGGGAGTAGAGGCTGCATGGAGAAAACAGGGTTTGGGATAGACGGATAAAGTGGTCACTCACTGCATATAATATGGCACATTAAAGGACAACATGAATTTCTAATCATACGTATGTCTGACTGGATTACTGATGTGCCAGTATAAAACCCAGCAATGAACATTATAGTCTAGAATATTTTTTCTTGTGGAGGGAATATTTACAGTGTACTCAGGCACTTCTATGACCGTGATGCTTTCTCTGTTAGTTCTGTTTGTTTGAGACTGCCTGACAATCTGATAATCAAGCGGTTCTCCCACGTGGCTTCCTCAGCTAAACGATCCACTCAAGAAACCTAATCGGCACCCAGACATGACGGGCGTGTCGCGTGTGTACATGTAGGGAAAGCAGTGCCTGGAGTCTGACCTTACGAGGCAGCATGGCTGTATGTGGAGACTCGCGATTCCGTCACTAAGGGCTTGTGTCCACCGGGAAACTGGCCTTTTAAACTGGGCTTTCCTGCTACGATACGGAATCGACACCAAAATAAAAACTATCCAGATCCGTCGACCCCAACTACAACCCCCCCCCCCCCCGGCCCATGAGCCCAACGTGAAAATGGATCAGCGCCTCGGTTCTGTTTTGCCGTTTCGTCCACTCCACCTTGCACAAAGCAGGTTCAAGAATAATAACACTAAATAAATAAAAATATTATCAAAAGGTGTGTTGTGAGCTAGCATATGGAACTCAACAAGCACTGTAGGTCATTTGAAAGATTCAGAGAAGAGGAAAAAAACTAAATCACAGAGGGATTATAAAAGCCAGGCATGCAGAGGATGAATGATTTCATCTTTTAATCAGTTCTCAGTGCAAGGTGAGGGCTTCGTTTTGAACAGGAGTGGTGAGGTGGCTGGGCGGAGACTCTCTGAATTAATAACCGAAATGGTGAGGCCGCTAGGCGCCGTCGCTGTGAACTATGGGTCGAGGGCCAGAGAGCTCGTGGCAATGATAACAGTGGCTTCTGGCCGGCGTCGGATGAGGGCTGGCTGGCACGTTGCCATGACAACATTTGGTTGGGGTCCAGTGTCGGTAGTGGCCAGCTGCAGGTATCTCAGGCTTCTTCCCTGATAAATGAACGGGACCACCACCTGCAGGTGACTGAAATCAGCCCACACGGGGGTTGCTCTGATGCCTTAGGCCTGATTACAAGTCTGCAAGCTTTATTTAAAGAGAAAAAAAGCCAGGAAAGCTAGTTTCAAGTGCAGATACTTTGAGAGGGTTGATACGAAGATAATTCATCTGAATGGCTACAAGGCTGCAGAATTAGATCTAACCACACATTAACAACCGCTCAAACTGAACGACTCATAAGATTCCTAACAGCGCTCGGTTGTCATACCGACAGCTGCACCACCTGCACGTGGTAAGTTTATGTGTCCTTAATGGCTTGTTATGGATATTTTATCGGCGATCCTTACTGGTAAACGTAGATGCTTTAAACACAGCCGTTATTTATGAAATACCTCTAAACAGCACTTGATCGTTTGAACGACGCGCTGCAGTCCTGCCCAGAAACATCTGCGACCTTTCATCCGCGACTGGATCTCAGAAAAAAAAGCCTGCCACGCAGTTCTGCATGTTGTGCCGCCATCTTACCTGGAATGAGGAACTGGAAGGGAAAACTGTGACTGCCCTGAGCCAGGGTGCCTGAGGAGTAAACACAGAAAGATACGGTCAGACAAGCCAGCCAGTCCAAATCCCATTCATTCTAATTTGCCTTCGATGGACGTATTACACAAAACATCTACGTCAAACACGCTAAATTAATTGGCGGGGATCCGGGTTTCTAGAGATAAAATCGGTTGATATAACTGATTTGTCATTGTGACAGCAGTGAGGCAAAAGGCAGATTGTGTAAAATTTGATCAGGTTTAGGGACCTTGGCATTTGGAGGAATGGAAATTAAGATGTTTACGAGTCGGTTTATGAGGTCGGTGAGCATGGGCATGTCCACATGTGAGAAACCAAAGCAATGCAGAAAAGGTGTGATAAGCCTAAGCTAAGCTCGCATCCACTTGCCACACCAGTGTAAATACACCAGGGATAAAGTATTGATAAGAAATGCACATTTTCTCTTGGCTTAGGCTTAGGCCTTGTGTTTACGTCTAAACCTAATGAAACCGGCAATTCCGTGTTTCTAAAATTCCTGCTCACCAGCTTAGCATCTTTCTTAGCTTCAAATGCATAGGTCCGCAGTAAGTTCTCAAGGGGAATATTTTGGAGATATGTCCACCTCCGGTGGACAAGCAGGAGACTGGAAGAGGCCAGATGTCGGGATGACCAAAGATTAAGAACAGGACACAAGAGGCATGTATAGAGTTCACGAGATCTGTTTTTTCTTACCCTGACAACCTAGCCATGTAACCTAGCTCAAGAGCTCAAGTCTCAAGAGGCCATTTTTCATATACTGCTGATAAGAGATGTTTGAGTGTTAATAGGTGACTCATCAATGTAAGCTGCAATGTTTTGCACTTAATGGGTTATATATCACAAGGGGGAGGTCAGGAAACACTGTATAATGCCGAAGGTGTTTCTAAAAACTGTCTCGACAAAAACTCATAAAGTATATGGATCAAAACTTATGACGTAACAGTATCAGAGATGTCACTTTTTCAGGTGTTTATCTCACTGTAATAAGATGACACACCCACCCACCCAAACACCCACATGTCTACACAAACACACACATGGAGGTGGATTTCGTTAAAGGTAGGGCTGCCCCCTAATAGTTGACCAAACGTTACTCGATGAGGAAAGTCTTGGTCGACCAAGTTTTGATTGATCAAACAAATAGGCTGTTTTTTATTTATATTATAAAGTTATTGCATTGTTACAAGTTCATAAGTTGTGTGATTTTAACTTTTACACTTTGTATATTAATAAATGAAAATGTTCAGTCCGTCTCCTTGCTGGTTTTCCTGACACATTCAGAATCATTACCACTTTTGCCGGTGTTGCTGCGGCTTGTAAACTTAATATTTTAAAGGCTCATTATTATGGTTTAGTATTTCTCTGTAATGTAGAACAGTGTTAGCGATGTTACTTATAACATTCTTTCTCAGCCCTGGAACTCAAAAACATTTTCTGATGCCCCCCAAATATATATTTAAGTAATTATAGGAAGCAGGCCCTCAGAATGGCAATAAACAAATCTCATGGTGGGTCGCGGGTCACTATCCCGACGGAGGAGATAAACATACAGATAGCGTTCACATACAGGAAACTCCAAGTTCGATTTAAGGTTAAAGGTAATCATTAACCCTGGGGCAGGTTTCCCGTTAGAGCAAGCAAGACGTGCAACTTGGTAAACATTCGCACAGCCACAGTCACTTATCAAGTTAAAACCTTGTTGACTAAGAAAACCTAAAAGTTTTATTTTTGTTTTAGAACACTGGGCAAGGAAACAAAAGCGACAAAAACACTTGCATTTCTATTCTACCGACTGGGTGGTTAGGCCTGTTTAATAAGCTTTTTGGTGGTAGCTTGTAAACATTTATGTATTTCCCTAGCACGGGAGGTGGCTTAGGTAAAGCTTATGAGATTTGTTAACTTTTCTTTACCTACAAATTGCTGTAGTTAATATATTACTCATTACTAGCCATTTCCTATTTTGACCACACTTGAATTTGTAACTTCGCCTGAAAGCTCCATAGCACCTGCTTTAGAGTTCATTTTTTACTAGACCAGTCTCTAAATTCACCCATGAGCATTTGCACAAGACATAGCTGTGGCAGTTCTGAGACTGATGTCTTTTGTGAATTAAAAAAAAAGGTCCAGTAAAACAAATTTAGCCTTACCTCAACCTCTTAACCTCTCCGTAACTCCAATGTTTAATCATTGTTGATCTGAGCAGTAAGGTCTTCAAGTTCCTCTTTCCCCCCTAGTCCTTTAAATGGAAGCACGCAGGGGTTGGAACTCTCATTTGCATGTGTTCTTTAGGGCCTGATAGCAGCCAGGAAGCCAATTTACATAGCTGTACATGGTCATCTTTCTCAGCAGGGGACAGATGCAAAGCTTGTTTGTTTTGCCTCTGGGAGACACTGAGCCAGCAATGGCCTCCACTTGGGGCCAAGTTGGCCCCGGTATCCTACAACAAGGGCACTGCGAGGCCCTGGAGATAGACTACATAGGGCCATGATGGTCCTTGGTGACCCCTGGAGTTGGACCACCTGGGGCCCGTGAAGGCCCCCAAGGGGCAAACAAGGCACACATTTTCAGTGTTTCAGAACACTGCAAAGGGGTCCCTGAACGCCAAGCAGTAAACACATTCGGTTCAGATGAAAAGTCACGGAAGATTGGCAGAGGAGGACGGGAGGTCCGCCCCCTTTCTGTCGGATGGAGCGGAATGGCAGTCCTGCAGGCAGACGGGACTCACCGTCACACTGCCCCTGCTCCGACAGCTGAGTCAGTGCCCTCGTAACAACGGTCACCAGACATCACAGTCAACGATTTACAGACTCGGTTTCCTTCACAACGTAGCTTTGACATCAATACTGCGCTCGATACTTGATTCGCCCGTTCTTGTTGAGAGAAACGACATCAGTAGCTGTCTATCTGCTGGACAACTGACAACATGCTGTTTACGGCAGAATTTAAGAACCCATTCAGGAAAATAGCTTGGAATCCATTCAACTGTTGCAAATTACAAACTCTGAAGTGCAATGATTTTAACACTTAGATAGCCTGATCCTGCCTTCCCAAGCCGCAGTTCAAATCCAGCTCGTGTTATTAGCCAATTTAGTGACTGAGACAGCACAGTGGCGGCGCACAATTGACAGATCACCACCTGGGCTGGGATGGGTTAAATAGACAGGGCTTCTCTTTGCTTGTCCCTAACGAGAGTCTCCTACCAGCTCCCGGGCACCTGCAGGCTTGTAGTACCATTGGGAGGGATGCGCCTCTCCTCCAATCAGCACCAAAGCTCTTGTGCGAGACTAGTGGTACTTCTTCACCCTCCCCACGTGTCGTGGCGGTGGGAGTCGTAGTGACAAGCCGAGATGCATTAGCAAAATTGGCAATTCCAAATAGGGGAGAAAAATTTGCCATTCCACCTTTTAAAAAAAAAAAAATGAGTAACAAAACATAAGTAAATCTAATGATCAGGAACTTGTTTGAAAAGGAAAGATTAAATTTATCATACGCTTGCTTGGTGAAGGTACCTGCTCGCAGTGATTGTCATTAGGGCAAGAAAGCTCAGTTTTGTATTGCACTTTAACCCTTAAAACTACGGCACATTTGTACGTCGCTCTGGATAAGAGTGTCTGCTAAATGCATAAAATTGTAAATGTAAATTTACTCTGCAGGCAATTTCTTCTTTGTTCCGGCTTTTAAAAATGCAAAAAAAGCGTGACCCACAGATTCACGGGTCCCTCACTCCCTCGCCTTCCGCCCTTGCTCCCTCACCTTGTTTCCCTCATCTGCAGAACAAAAAGCAGAAAAACCTGTTGGCTGATTATTGCGCTTGGCTGATCCAGTGAGAAGACAAACAGGCTGCATACAGGGAACCCTTTCCGTACCGGCTTGGGAACGCTGTCATCATTCGGATTTTGTACCGAGCTGATTTACATACAGCGATCATTTATATAGTAACAACTAAATACTGTTCAAGAGACTATGCAGAAGTATAGAAAGATTAACACATTTTGTCTGTGTCCTTCCCCCTACGTGTTTATCTGCGTTCTCGCATGTACCTCTCACCATAACAGCACAATTTCAAAGAAACTGTTATCAACACAACTAGACCAGGAAGACATTGTATCCTGATGGCATGTTGGTTTGTCGTTTGGACAAATTTTAAGTGAGGGGATACAACAAAGCTGACAGATTGCTTTGTGCTCTACATGCTGCAACAAAGCAGTGAATCATCTGAGCCAATTTCCAATTTGCAGAGTCTTTCTTCTGAACTCTTGAAGACTAAGTTATTCAGACAAACGGCTTAACGGGTTGGCATATTATATGACAACGTAGCTTAATGACGGATGGTCTTAGGAATGCAGACGCACACACACACAAACACACACACACACACACACACACACACACACACACACACACACAGACACGATGTCCTTAGCCAACCAGGTGTGGCGAACCAGCAACCGCAGATTGAGTGAGAGGAATAGGCATTGCTAACTCATGTTACAGGAACAGGAATAACAACCTCGGTCCATTAGGAGATTCAGGAAGCAATGAACAGCACAACACATGATCTCACCCCTGAAGAAAAATACTAATGGTCACCTTTCAGTGCTGTCAGAAAACTGGAGTGAAAAAGGAGTGAATGCCTACATTGTTATTGTTTACCTGAAAATGTATTCACGTTCAACACTGCTGATAGACATAAGTATCAACAATTGCCAACTATATATATATATATTGCATTCAAAGACCACAATAAAGACAATACTGCTGGGAAATGATATATTAGGGGTGTGAAACTTCTGCTTAACATCGAAACAATACATGTTACAATACACATCACAATACATATCTGTTCATATGGAACGATTTGATACAATACAATGGACCTTTAGCTGTTATCTTGTTGTATGATTACCAACCCGTTGCATTTGTGGTGCTGTGTCAAGAAAGGTTTGGCAGTTGCCTCAATATGATGTAGTTTCTTACAACAGACTGGGTAAGAACTGTTTCCCAAATAGACATTAAAGCTTACCTGCTGTTATCTTCTCTATGCTTGGATTTAAACTGCCATAAAAAAAAAAATTTACTCAGCACTTAACGCTCTGAAATACGAATTAAAGCTGAATTGGTCTTATTTAATAGTCTGGATTAAGTCTTTAACCACAGATACGCAAAAAGGGAAAACGACAATTCGACAAGAGATTTGTTTTACTAGGTTTATGACCTAACCCAAACGTGCTTATTTGCTAAACTTGCAACATTGCTAAAACGTCAACGTAACCCAACTAAAACCTCTCCGCAACGTTCTGAAATATTGCAGGGTGTTTAAATTTTGTTGTTTAACTGATTCGTCATTACAGTGACTTGACAGCTTTACTTGTGGGACTGGAATAAAAGGGACTTGGTTCCCTGTATCGTCAATGTTCCCCTTCAGACAGAAGCCGAAATAGCTCCAGACCTTTGACTTTAAATAAGTGGGTGCTAATTTAGTGTGACTCCTTCTCGCTCTGTTTTCATGGATAGCTGGGTGTCGTGTGAGTCTCAACCGTGCAACTATACAAGAATTTAGCTGGTTTGTCGTGGGGGCTCGGCCAGTTTGCAGGATTCACCGCGCCCACCTTTGTCTGCCACGGACAGCATGCTGCTGAAGTACTGCTCCTCCGCAGCCCACGACGTGTCGTTCATCTTGCTGGAAACGCCGCAGGAGCCGAGGCAGTTCACCTTGATGGCTGTGGTGAGAGAGAGAGAGGGAGAGGGAGGGAGAGACGGAGAGAGAGAGAGAGAGAGAGAGAGGGAGGGAGGGAGAGAGCGCGAGAGAGAGCGCGAGAGAGAAAGGGAGAGAGAGAGGGAGAGAGAGGGAGAGAGCGCGAGAGAGAGCGCGAGAGAGAGAGGGAGGGAGAGAGGGAGAGAGAGAGAAAGGGAGAGAGAGAGAGAGAGAGAGAGAGAGAGAGGGAGAGGGAGAGAGGGAGCGAGGGAGAGGGAGAGAGAGAGAGAGGGATACAGAGAGAGAGAGCGACACGGGTCAGTGTGGCCAGACCCAGTCTCCACCACGACCTGCTTCCTGGCCCGGCGACTACACTCTACTACTAATCCAGTAAAATACTACAAATCCACCCAGAGAAACTAATTAATACTACTAACCCATAGTAGCAAACAATTTATAATATTAAAATACAGAGCGTTACAGAGACCCAATGGTATGGAGTGCTACAGAACACACTATATCTAGACAGACTAACAAAAACCAGATAAAATTCTTAACCATCGCTTATAGCACAAATAAGTAACCTCAAAGTTAAATATCGGTGAAACACCTTACCCCCGATCAAAGACAGACCTAAAGTATCAAAACGAATGAATGTGGACTATGTTTATCTCGCTAGTAGGATAGACTGAAAGAGCCAGCCACACCAGGTTCAGTTAGATGACTTTGCACTACTGAAATAAAAAAACGGCACCACACAAGCCAGCGACAGATATTGGCCCTCAGCGAAAAGCGCTGCATTCCCAATATATCCTATTACCTTAATATCCTGAAGAGGAGATGCAAGCAATAGGCGATACGAGACAAGTCCCAAAGCCTTTTAACATACTGCCTCCTTGTTCTTCTGGCAGCATTAATCCCTACTGTAAACTGTCAATCTGTCGGCCAGCGTCTATTTTCCTGTCTGGATTTCCACAATGGCACTTCCTGGGATAAACAGCAAAGAGGCACGTCAATCAAACTAATAAACAAAACGCGCACACACACAGACGAGAAAATGCATTTAAGCAGGAGACGGAAGCAGCGAAGCTAAAATTCTAATTAAATTGGGCCCAACTCTTTAGCTACAACGGGCTGCTAGCCTGCTTGGCTTCCTACAACTGGAATGGTGTCTAAAACAATCGCTTTTGTCCAAAGGTGGCCAGAGATTCAGTGAGCGTTGTTGGGCTTTCCAGTTATCCCTCCATAACTCCCCCTTACGTCTTGAGAGAGTCAGGGAGCCAGGGCACCATGCCATCGAGATGAAATGTAATGAAGAATGTGGATACTATGACATCTCCTCCAGACAAATAAAACGGCAACAAAAAACCCCCCAAAAAAATGGATAATCCGCTTGCAGATACAAGAGATCGCGTGGGTAGCAGACACCCGTCTATCAAAGTCTTTGTTGAGACTGAGGCTAAATGTGTTTTCGTAGCCCCTAGAAGCAGACCACGTTAGTGAACCCTTGATGGCAGGAATATCAAACTGGGCATATAAAATGATCTGAAATTAGTCAAATGGCCATTCTAAGAGATAACAATCCCTCTGAATAACCAACATTGTAATCAGCCATCATTATCGTCATCAAATTAGGTTCAAAGTGTGATCGGTCCAGATGACTCGGAGAGATAAACAAGGGCAGTGCTGTTTAGTGAGTCATGCAAGGCTCTTGTATACAGCTCCCTAGTCAATCAAAAACAATAGGAGTCATTCAACACTGATTACAGCTGGTTATGTTATGGGTCTAGTGCCAAACATTGGTCCTTGGGTCCAGCAGTAATCAGTTATCGCTTTCCTTCACCCAGGTGTCTTTATCGCACGATGATAAGACCGCGTTGGACATTGGGAGACCCTTTGTTTTCCTCCAAAAATGGGACATATCTGTACAAAAGCCACATCCACTACAGGATGGGATTACAGTATGCCCAGTAATGGGGAGGGAAACTTGTGACTCCGGTGACTTCATTGTGTCTTATAATGACAGACAGAAAACCTCTGTAAATTTCACAAAACCTCACCAGCCCTAAGTCCCAGTTAAACTGCACCCTTCGCTCCACCTCCACCTGTATTTGCTATGTTTCATCCCTTGGGCCCCGGTTCCAGAACCGCACGCCTAAAACTCTGCATTAGTGTGTACACAGGAGGCGGCGGCTCTGTCGTTCAGCCACTGATAGACCTTCCCCAACACTAAATCTGATTAACAGGCATTACCGCTCCGGACGCCATCCAAGCGCATGCAGCAAACAGTTCCGTTGTGGGTTGATTCACCTGACTGAAATGTGATGCCTCCGTGTAGCACCTGGTTCAGCTTTAATTAGAAGGTTAGAGTAAATATAGAATCTGCTCAATAAAACAATGTAAAATCCTTTCTCAGACGCACACTTAAGATAGAGAGGCGCCGTAAAAAAACGCCTAGGATTAAGCCACCTGAATGCATCCAGTTGAATGGCTGATCTCAATACTGTTGAGTATTTTAATGGTGCTGTCAGTTGAAACTAATGCAAATACCTTTGGCATAAAAAAAAATCCCCTTGGTTACAGGGAGTGATACTGCCAGTCGGCCCAGCCAATCAGGGACCAGGCCTTACAATTAAGGAAGAATTTGACCCCGGTGACATCACCGCTTCGCAACAATGATTCAGCATGGCTTGGACATGGGTTACACGGGCAGAGAGAAAATAACTTTCTGCTCCTAATCATATTTCCGAGCTAACAACTGAGCGGTCTAGAGTTTCATTTGGGACAGACAACTCATACAGGGGATTCATTGTGTTTGTTTAAGGTCCAACATTTGAAAGAACAAAAAAAAAAAGAATGAAACACCCCTTTATCCCTCAGCAAAAACAAGGAACAGGCAGAACTACTCAAACAATAGATGAATTGTGTGATTCAAAAGGGTCAGCAGTATTAGGGAGGAGATGAAGCACTGGAGAAACCCCCTTCCTCCCAATCTCACACTCACACTCACACTCACACACACACTCACACACACACACACTCACACACACACACACACACACACACACACACACACACAAACACAAACACAAACACACACACACACACACACACACAC
>JAOYSI010004060.1:0-14618 GCA_025775065.1 Hiodon alosoides
CCCCCCCCCCCCCCCCCCCCCCCCCCCCCCCCCCCCCCCCCCCCCCCCCCCCCCCCCCCCCCCCCCCCCCACATCATATGGACATAACCGCAGGATTCCGTGGACCCATCCTGCCGAGTGTCAACACTGGAGGATGGTGGTGGAGGTTCGATGGTGCGGAATGAGTTTTAGTAGCACACATTGGCTCCCTTGATATGTGTGGCTCAACGTTGGAACCAAGTTCAAGTTCAAGTACATTGTCATATGTACAGTAACAAGTTAGTGGCAATGAGATGCTTGGTTCCCAGACTTCCTCAACTGCGCAGGCATGGGAGATGAAAATGAAACCACCTGATTAACTTGTTGCCGATTGGTTACGTCCCTCCATGGCAGCCTTGCATCTGTCTTCGAGTTGATCCTTTCAGCAGGATAATGCTCCATGCTAGAGGGTTAGGATTTTCCAGGGCTGGTTCCAGGATCAATGCAGGGGACCACCCCAGTCACCAGAGCTCAATCCAATTGGGCCTCTGTGGGATGAGATGGAACAAGCAACTCACAATAAAGATCCACAACCATCCAATTTGCAGCAACTATGGGAAGCAATTGAGTTGAACGCCCATGGAGTCTGTGGCCCAGCAAATTCAGGCTGTTCTGAAGGAAAAGGAGGCAGCAACTCCCTACTAGTTTGGGGTACCTAATAAAGTGTCCGTGCGCTTTGTTCCGGATACAGGGAGATAAAAAAATAAGTTTTTCAAGTACCGACAAATGAACGATTCTCCTTTTTAATGTAAGCCTTTTCTCAATAGATAATTACACGTTTTAACCAGAATGGTTTTCCTCAGTCATACATCGCCTCAGTAGTGCATTAAAACTAGATCGGCTCTGTTTTCTGTTTATCCAAAGATTCCTATTTGCAACACTGACTTGCACTGCTAAAACGTGGAATGATCCATTTGCATGCTCTATGTCATTATTCTATTATTTTACTATTTTGGTTCAAACGAAGTTTGTGGTACGGAAATATCCCAGACTGGTGATGCGCAATCCAACAATTCAATTAGTCTGGTCAAATTAACATTTCCCTGAAAACCATTGGTCTCTGTTGTCACGGATTCCGGTCCAGCAGTAATTTGTATTACTGTTTTGTATATAGGATCTGTGCAAACCTTGCCTATAGCACAAACCACTTTGTTAATATACATTAACGAATGAGCAGGCCTCCAGTAAATGACTGATTAAACAAACATTTATATTGGCCATGTGAACAAACAACTGTAGTCCATCCTGGTGAAGAGAGACGTCCATCCCAGTGTTCAGCAGAGGAGCGATATCGCGTTTCCTCGATAATATAAATAGTGTGGAATGATTTCCGCTTGGAGATATATAATGCATCTTTACAAAGCCACCACTTCAGGCTGGCTGAATGCCTTTGCAGTGCCTCAGAAATCCCTCAAACCTTAATCCCTTTAGCAACAAGGGTCTGTTTCTCTGCTTACCATGAGGTAGAACTCTGAGGCCTAGTGTGTGCCTTGGCCTGTAGGCCAAAAGCCTCCTGTTTACAATTTCCCTATTCCTGTTTTTAATGTTGCTCAGAGAGCAGCCACAAAGGGCTAGTTTTGTCCGGCAGGAACAAGGGAGCTATTAGAGGAGAGATGGAGGAAGGAAGGGGGATTCAAGGGGGGAAGCCCAAAAGGGATTAGCCACTCCCTCAGGGACGGGGCCTGAGAGGCATTTTTAAACTGATAGGAATAACTTTGAAGGACGGCGTACGATGAACATGATGGGCCTCCGCGCCCCTCGTCCCCGTCCGCGAGGGCCGGGATGAACCGTTTAACCTCCCGGCCCCGCCGCTGCGCCGGTCTCGACCCGTCCTAAAGCGGAGACGTCAGTAAAACTTTCATGGTCTGGCCTCGGGTCCATCGCACCATGGCGGGACGCGCCCCTCGCGTTACAGAAGCATGCTTCTGTGCAACAGGAAGAGCGACATTTTTCAGCACCGCGTCCCGTAAACAAATGCGCATTGTTCGCTGTTCGTTATTATGTGACTATTCCTGTGGAGTAAGACCTCATAAGCCATATCAGTGGAGAAGTGAGTTGACATTGTAGAGATTTCATTGTTATTATTATTCGTGGAGATCGTTGTCTGATTTTGAGTAGATTGCAGTTGGGTAGAATCCGAGGCCTGGTGAAGGTAAATATGGTGGTTCGGATTTATGGAAGATTTCAAATTTTCTACATTTCTTCCCTTCTGTTATGTGTCATATGCTAAATTTACTGTGAAGGAACAATTTGGATTTAAGCAATTTTATTAATAGAAATTTTGAATCTGCCATTATTTTATTGCTAATTGCCAATCGTGCTACTGCATCTCCGAATCCTACATGGTTCATTGCTGATTGGAAGAGAGGCATGTCCCTCTCGATTGAGGCACCGGAAAAGCCGAAAGCTCAGCCAATTGTACAGCACCGCTGTGCTCTCCCAGTCACAACTGGCTGGGTTCAAACCCACGAGTTCCAGAATGTTTTTACACACAAGAAGCCCTTTTCCCTGTTTTGTGCATAAATATTGGCGATAGTAGACCATAGTAACTAGTTACTAGTATATGTCTTATTAAATAAAACATGTTTTACCATGGTGTGAACCCTATTTAATTTGGGAAAACAAAATGTCTTACCCTTCCAAACAGTTTATCTCCACATAAATCTGGATGTGACTTAAATAATAGCGTGTGGGATGAGGGACAAAAAATATTTGGTAAAGGCTAGAAATTCTGGGGTTGGAACTCGGGTGGTGTGGTGCAGGAGGGGAACGGTGCACCTGCACTCTCCGTCCCCGTTCCCATCTCCACTGATCTCTGTGACCTCCCCGAGGAGGCCCGGAGAGACAGCTGCCACGGTTCCGGACGCGTATCCCCGGCGCACAAACCCTGGGCTTTGGAACAATGGCATGGACAGACGGCCCGGCTCGGTTGTTTGGCTCTCGTTTACACGAGCAGCGATTTCAAAAACGAAGGGGCAAAAAAAAAAAAGAAAGAAAGAAAGAAAGAAAGAAAAATCTTCACCCACAGCATGTGAAAAAGCGATAAAACAAGGCAATGATATGCAGAAGAAACAGGACACAGAGAGCTTCTTTCCCCCCCCCTTCCATATGGCAGCCATTTGTCTCGAGGAGGTCTTCCAGACATAAATAATACTTTCAGGAGAATGAAAAGAAGAAAAAATAAAAAAATAAAAAGAAGTAAAGACAAAATGCTTCCACTGAGACTTGCTCTCCAGAGGCCTGGTATCCCTCATGTCAGAGAGAGGGGAGAGGGGAGAGAGAGAGAGAGAGAGAGAGGATCGCGGCCTCGCTGTGCGCGAGCGGTCGGCATACAGTCAGGAGAACCAGAGCACCTCTGGTAGAACAGCGGAATGAAATCAAATCCAGCTGTTGGCTTGGAAGGAAGACAGTGGATTTTGGCTATCAGGAAATGACAGAAACGATAAATACATTTTAAAAAAGCAGAGAGGTAGAACTGAAATAGAATACTGAAACATCGAAGGCTGCGTCGCCTCGAGAAATGTGTTTATTCAACCCTTTAATTGCGTTATTACGTGCATCTGAAAGAAATCAGCCCCAAAAAAGAGAGAGAGAGAGAGAGAGAGAGAGAGAGAGAGAGAGAGAGAGAGAGAGAGAGAGAGAGAGAGAGAGAGAGAAAACTAGTATTTGATTCCTCCTTAGGGCTTTCTCCCTCTTTTTCCCTTTTCACTCTCCCCTATCTCTTCTGATCTGTCTGATTTTGTGTCTGTCCAAGCTGCTGCGAAGCTTTAAAGCAGAAGTCCGGACTCAGTTCTGTCCATGTGTGCGAAAGAGATTGCGATTAACATTCATTCAATTCACAGAGGGACACACATTCTAAGCCCTTCCTTCCTGTGGCAAAAGGAATTCTCATTAAGTCATAACTACTTTTCAAGAGCAACATTCTTCCCCAGAAAGCGGGGCGCTTCCAAGAGCCAAGCTGACCGATTTTCTTAAATGGAAAGGATTTGCAAAAATGTTACAGACCAATGATTTTGCTTGCCTTGTCGCCAGGAGAGAAAAAAAAGTCATTAGACTCGAGTTTAAACATACACGATTGGACTAAGGTGTATTTTCGCACCGTGTAAAACAAATGCTTCCAATACCTTAAGATTCATTCCTCGACGCGGTAACACGTCGAAAACGTGTCCCTCGGTTAAAACCGTTTTCAAATCTCTTGCACTTCTGCTAAACTTATGAACTTGCTACAGTTTTTGAGCTGGACATGTGAAACTAGGTCAACGTTTTCTATAATACCCCTGGCTATATCTCCATGTGTCTTTTTCTTGTGTTTAATAAGCATTTTAAAAGTATCGTTATATTCGAATGGGAGAGCCCCAAACTCTTGTGTCTTCTCATATTGTTTGAATGGTTTTAGCAAGGATTGTAAATTTCAACGGTATCGAGCGTTATGGAATAGAAGTGGAAATGATTGTGTCAAGTCCGACCCACGCCAATAAGTTTGTCCAAAAACTCAATACCTTTTAAAAAGACCCCTTCTTTACTTTTCAACTGAAGGAGAAGGATTGGCAAAGAACCGATCTGATCCCTGGTGAGATATCTATGAATGGATTAATTGTCGTCTCGTAGAAAAAGGGGAGGGCGTGAATTCACAAGATGCTTTGATTTGCCCATTGGTGGAAGCTGGCTGCTTTTGACTCCCATTACCTGGAATGAGTCCGGTCGACAGTACCGGATTGGTACCGCGGCCCGTAGCCCCTCTCCCTCTAGGCTCTCTCACTGAGAAATTTTTTTCAACTCTTCAACTCTTTTCTAAACAATTATGGCTACTTCCCCCATAACATTTTGAAAAGGCAATATTCGACAAACTGGATAATGTTACACTGGAACTTAAGCCCTTTCTCTCCTCTTGCGGAAAAAAGAGGACTTTAATTTCATTTGAACTATTCCACAACAAACGTCAGGAAAAAGCAAACGCAGAAAAGCGCGGCGCGTTTGTTTTGATGTCAGGTATTGAAAGCGACAGGCTGACAAATTAAAGCGGGCCGGTTTGGCACTCTCCAAGCCCGCGCGCGGGGCAAGCCGGCGGAATGTCTGATGTTGAGGAGCGTGCACGCGGTGCGACGTCAGAACCCTCCCTGTCAACTCTGTCATGTCCCCTCCACCTCCCTCCTCCCAATTTCATTCTCCCTTCCGGTGTTTCTTTAACGGCGGGACAAAGGGCTGCCCTCTGGCCTCGACTGACTGCTCACCCCTGGGGGAGGCTTTCTGGGGCGGGCCGGCGGGTTTCTGCCGGGTTCAGAGACCGGAGGCACGCTCTAGACTTGCGTATGGGGCAGGAAACCATTGTAGGGTGTTATGGTTGCCTGATCGCTCCCATTCAAGTGCGGAGCTGCCTACAAAAGCCTGGGCCGAAGCTGAAATAATGGGGCCTTTTCCCGTCCCGTTGCATGTGTACGATCGCGAGGGACATTCTGTTCTCTCCCGCTGGTCAACACCAGCGTGAAGATTAGCAGTCGAAGGTCTGCAGCGTCAGTGTTGTTGGCCACAGAGGAACCAGGGCAGAACGGGGCAGCATTTAGTGGGGGGGGGGGTTTGGGTCAGGGGGGCATTCAAGGAGAGAACAAGGGTGTTGTCCAATGCCCTTCACACCTGGTACCTAGCATGAGAGTTCTGGATTTTTATTGGTTCTCCACAGTTTCCCAGTTAGTATAATATTTCCTCAGGAGGGAAGAACAAGGTGTCACTGATGTCCATAATCCCTAATCACTAAGTGGCCAAAACCAGCACATTACACCTGCATTAAACTAGATCTCAACCAGACTAGCGTCCTCACGGAAGTACGGTTTAAAGTTTTGAGCATGCTTGTGTTTTTTAATTCAGCACTTCCTGTAGTTTACTCTTCTGAAGAGTGTCTATCCTTGTGTGCATTTTCTAAAATATCATTATGAACTAGGTAAACTTAGTTATGACTCAGAGTGGTGTAGTTTCTGGGGGTGGCTTTTGTCATTGGGAAAATAATGACTTCATAGTTTTAAATCTAATTTTGTGTAAATCAAAGACATAACTGGACATTCATTCAGAAAACTGTATTAGTCAATTGGATTTTGGAGAGCAGAACACGCTTGTTCTACTGGGACTAATTTCGAAGAGAACGCCACAGTTTCGAGGGCCCTTACTTGAGATTGGGCGAAGACGCGGCGGGTCAGTCGAAACGAGTCCGTGTTTTAATTTCTCCACCCCCCTCCCGAAACCGCGCAGCATCCGCGACGGATCGGGAGAGAGATCCGTGGAGAATGAAGCCGTCGCTCCTTTGGCTGATGTACTCCACAGCTGGGAGGCCGAACCCGGATCCCCATAGGAAACAGGTAATGCTGGGCTTCAGCTGGATGTGAGGGATAATGTGATCCACATGTGTGAACCAGGTTGCTTCTTTTCCTACTGTGTCATAGGGAGGAAGAACTCCCCGCAAAATATATTTGAGAACACAGACACGTTTTTTAAAGACGATTCACATTTTGCCCGAGAGATTTAAAAGAAGGGGGGAAAAAAATGAATGCTTTTCTAAGGACAGTGAAAGGAAAGCTGGAAGCTAATCCTAAAGTGAAATATTTTAACAGCATTACATTGCGGCACGGGTTACACAACGTAATTATAAACAAAAGTGAAGGGATCTCAGGAACAGACGGACGCGGCGTTTGTTCTCTCACGCTCACGTATTTGTCACGGGAGACATGGCTGAAATACTCATCCCTGCTGAATCTGAGAAGGGAGCCAGGTACGGTCACTGGAACCTGGAGTGTCTCAGCCCAAGGCTTCCGCTCGTGGGTTCCTTCGGTCATGCAGACCTGAAATATTAACCCCTCGTATGGCAGAATCGACACGATGCGTTGGTTTGAGAGTCAAGGCAGGGCCGAGGGTTGCACGGCGATGAAGACGAATTCACGGAGAGAGATATTGACTGCTTTTCTCAGACTGTCAGGCGAAGAGTCCGAGGGGACCGTAGAGTAATGGTTCTATGGGCCGGCAGAATAAAAACCGTCCCACAACACCAGGCTGTCCGCCTGACCACTCCAGGAGTGACACGGGAGAGGTGATAAAAACAAGCAAACGTTTCTCCCCCTGGACCCGGAGGAATGGTGAGCTCTGTGATGAGACACAAGGATGATGTCATGTGCAAACCCCCCCGAAACACATACACTTTCAGACAATCCCAGTAACTGTACACAGTGTCTCAGGACACAGTGCAGGAGGGCTGTAAATATCAGGCAGCTCGGAAAAGGGGTTTTAATGTACTCACTCCTGGACCAACTGTCGGGGTAGGTTGTCTGCTTTATGGAGACAGGAGCATGAACGTCTCTATATTGGGCGTAACAGTTCCCTCCTCCCGCTAGCCTACAGTGCATCTGGAGCTGCTAAACGTTAGCAGCATGAAAGTAAATCCACATATGAAACCGTTTGAGTTGCGTGGTAATATATATATTTTTGGGCCTAAAGAAATGGCATCCTTACACCATTACTGCTCCCTGATGGCGTCTACAGGGCCAAATTGGGTTTACATTGGGCCCTTTTCTTTTGGGTTTGACATCTATTAGAGAGACGTGTCTAATGTTAACCGCAATGTCGGCTAGAGTTTCTAAATAACTGCAGCTTTTCAATCCGATGTAATCAAGTATTACACGAAAGTTTTTCTTATGTAAAATAATAACCAGCAGAAACAATCAAGAAAAGTAGCTCTGTCCAACAATGTCACACAGCGCGTATCTTAAAGATATTCTTAAAAGTCTGGTCAGTCTTGGCTGTTTTCACCGATAAATTAGAGTTTTCTGTAGTCCGATGCCCTTGTACTGGCCAACTTACTAGCTGTTTATCTGTATTCATGCATTAATACTGCTGGATTGTGCCGCAGTTCAGGTTAAGCACCTTGACTCAAGGGTACAACGGCAGTGGATTTTAACCGCTAAGCCACACTGTTGTCCCTGCAACTGTTAACGTGTGCGTGCGAACCAGGAACCCTGAAAGTAACTCAAGTAAGTAATGTCTTTTTTGTTATCAGGTTGTTTTGATTCAGGAAACTCAAGGCAAGGAACTAGGACTTTTTTTTTGTCGCTGTTTAGCCGTGGGACGGCACAGTGACCCTCGCTGCATTTAATGTACCCCAAAGTATGTCTCTTGCAAGCCTGCCGTTTCACATTTACGAGACATGCAGCGTATTAAGCAGTCTCATTTAAGTGCAGAGCGACTTAAATCCTTCAGTGCTATTCTGCACAGTTGAGAGTGCTTTTGAAATGACATAATCCCAGTTCCCTAAGAGGCCCGTATTATTCACCATTGTTGTTGAAGCACATGTGTTAATGATTTTTACTGGTGAAGCTTGTCAATCAGCAGAGGAATCCGTGTACATTTCCTGGGTGTGTGATACAGGATTTTTCAACCCAGCTGTTGTGTTTTGCATTGTGTGGGTTTTAGGCATGTACTGTTGGCCCACCTGTTATGTTATCCTCTTTGTTATCTTCGTGTCTATGTGAACACACCCAATGTCACTATTGTATACAGTGTGCAAATAAACCGTGCTACGTTATGAAAAACCGGAGCCAGAAGTGCGGATGAATACTTCACCATTGAGTCGCCGCACCAGATCGCCTGGAGGTGGTGGTGGAGGCTACAGAAACCTGGCATGTGATTGGCAAAACGAGTGGCGAGCCCGCAGAAGGGTAGGTACTTAACCTTATCATTTATCCCACGTACCGAAGAACGGGGGCCCTGCCTAAGGCGAATCGGGGTCCAGTTACGCGAGGTACGGACGGGCAGAGACATGAGGCTACACCCTGCTAGACCAGTAGACATTGGAAGTGGACATACACCAGACCCCCACCAAGCAAGGCGAGCCTCTACGTATTACAGGAGACTCCCGCACACCAGGCCGGCATGCCCAACCCGCAGAGCTCCTCCAGAGGAATGCCCTCACATTTGCCGCCCACGATGAGGGCTTGAACTAACTCCATCCTCCACTGGACACAGGATGGGACCACACCACCCCCGTACGCTAAGCTGAGGGATGTTTCAGAATGTGGAGTGGTGACCTCACGGACGGCTCCGATTGGTCTGCAGGGACTACCAGATGCTGAACACCATGGACCCATTAGGACATTGGCACAACTGTGTGGAAGAATCATTGATAGGGCTAAAAGAGGCCACGTGGTATTCCACCCCAGACCCCATTGCCTGACTCAAGCCATTACAGCCGACATTGACAATAATTTCTTGAACATAGACACAGTGAAACCGGGACCTACACAAGAGGTGGGTGGCTCAACCCACAGGATGGGAATGTTCAGTCCTTTGTCAATTAGCTGGCCAGCCAACGAGCCCAGAGCTTGCTATCTGTGCCACTAACCCAAATTCCTTTTGAATAGAGATGGTACCGAATAAAAAGGGCCTCAGTGCGAAAAAGTGTGATATGGAGTGTTGGAGAGTGAGACACACGATATTCCCACTTAGAATTCCGCCTTCCAGTTCGCAGTTACAAGGAGCGGAAGAAGTGTGGAAGAATACCATGAAATGTGGAAGAATACCATGAAGTGTGGAAGAAGACCATGAAGTGTGGAAGAAGACCATGAAGTGGGGAAGAACACCATGAAGTGTGGAAGAAGACCATGAAGTGGGGAAGAATACCATGAAGTGTGGAAGAAGACCATGAAGTGGGGAAGAATACCATGAAGTGTGGAAGAAGACCATGAAATGGGGAAGAATACCATGAAGTGTGGAAGAACACCATGAAGTGGGGAAGAAGACCATGAAGTGGGGAAGAATACCATGAAGTGTGGAAGAAGACCATGAAGTGGGGAAGAACACCATGAAGTGGGGAAGAATACCATGAAGTGTGGAAGAACACCATGAAGTGGGGAAGAATACCATGAAGTGTGGAAGAAGACCATGAAGTGTGGAAGAATACCATGAAGTGGGGAAGAGTACCATGAAGTGTGGAAGAATACCATGAAGTGTGGAAGAATACCATGAAGTGTGGAAATGATGAGCCTGGGCTTTCTGCAGGGGCGATTCCGGCTCCGGTTTGGCCAGGGATGCCGGCTGGTGGTTCAGAGAATGCCCAAGATGTGTAGAGAGTACAGTGTGTCCAAGGTGGGGGAAGCTGGGCTTGGGCTGTGTCCATAGAAATCACTTACGGTTGTGCATTCTTGAGCCCAATCATGTCTCCAGATGGAATGAATCCCCAACACATGAGCACCCTTGGTTTGCCCCCCGCTGATGCCCGTATGGGGGTAGTGCCCACCACACACTGGGAGGAATCCTAAAAAGAAAGATGTCCCTACCCCTCACTGGTCGCCATCCTTCCCCTGCACAGTTGGCAGGGCATCGCCCAGGCTGTTGAGGGTGACTTTGGCATGGAGGGCTTCTTTACCACTTTACCACCGTCATCGAGAGGGACTTGCCTCTCCTCCAGTCGTGGCAGAACCTCTCACGCGGGGCTGTTTAGCCTGTTCAGACTCCGTACACCCTAACCCTAACCCTAACACTAATGTCTGATACCAGAACTGTCATATCCCTTTGGTGGTTTCTAATAATTCATATCCCATGTTGGTATTTTCTTTTTGTCCCATAGCTGTTTGCATTTGTAAACAAATCCCAATTTGTTTATTCGTGTGTTTGTGTATTTACAGTTGTCCCTGCCTTTATTCATTTGTAATAAGTTCCGCTCCTTCAAAGCTACACCCCCATGGTCCAGCGTCTGTCGCATTTAGCTTAGCATGTGCCCTTGGTCGTTGGCAGTAAAAATTCTCCGTTTGGTCTTGTGAAAAGTCTTTTGGTGCTCATGTTGCCTGTGGGATTCTTAGACGTTCCGATTGGTTATGCTACCAGAACGGTTCTGAGACAATGCAACGAGAGCCACCCGGCCCTTGGATTTTCACGGACAATAGATGCCTCTTGCCCCTTACCTGAAACATCTCGTCAAGAGACTGTGCGCTACGCCGACCTTCGGTCTTCAAGTTAATCCACCGTTAACTCTATTTTTCCTTTTAATGAATTATCTGGTTCAATTGTTTAATTTAAATTAAAAATTTAAAAAAATTTAAAAATATTGTGGCAAATGTAAAACTTTGGATAGGTATAATGCAGGTTACCAGAACCATGTGCTGCCTGTGGAACCGATTTATGAATTGTTAGAAATAATGTAAATGATCTCTGCTTGATGTTGAAGACAGGTTGTTCTGTGGAAACATTCATGCATTTGATCCTTGTTTAGCTTGTTGCGAAACGCTCTTGTAAGACCGTAACAGTAGTAAGTGTGACATTTATGAGCGACGGATTGAACTGAAAGAAGTGGGTGAGCCGTGGATTTGTTTGGTATTGAAATTTGCCGTTTTATTGAAATGGCTGGGAACCACTGACCTGGAACACCTCCGCGGCCTCCTTCGGAGTCCTCGCAAATATTTTGGCAAAATTTTGCCCGGCAAAATGTTCACCTCGTGATTGCTATCTGATCTTCACTACCTGTTTTTTTTTTTTTTTACGACAGACACGAAAATCCTCCAGGACAAAAGTATTTGGAGGCTTCCAGTTTGTACAACTCCTATTTCTCAGCTCCTAAAAAAAAAAGAAAAAAAAAAAGAAAAAAAAAAAAGAAAAAAAAAAGAAAAAAAAGAAAAAAAGCTTAAAAAAAGAAAGAAAGATACACAGGTAATTAACCAAATTCATTGACAAAATTATATATGTATAAATACCAACTTAAATATCCTAAATATATATACAGTACTGTGCAAAAGTTTTGGACACATATAAAACAAAAATCTGTAAAGTGAAGATGCTTTCAAAAAGAACTTGCCACAGTACTTCTACAGACTTTGGCTGTCTGCCTTGCTTCTGTCTGTCCAGGTAATCACAGACAGCCTCGACGCTGTTGACATCAGGGCTCTGTGGCATAATACCATCTGTGGCAGAATTCCTTGTTCTTCTTTCAGAAAACGAATGTTTGGACATCTAAAAAAGTTGCTTTTCGACTGGCACACTAACGCAGAAGACAAAAAATAAACTTGAAAGACTACATTTGTGTAAAAAAGCTAGGGTGCTAGGTCTTTTGCACAGTACTGTGTATATAAACGAAACGGCCTGTTTTTTCTTCGCTGCAGTTCCCTGAAGTTCCCATGGCTGGTTTTGTCCCTCTCCACTAGTAAAATGACTTGTGTACATTACCCATCCACAAGGTACACACACGATGGGCTGGCTTTGAACATACAGAAGAGTGACTCGGCTGTTTTCTCTTAGATTACAGCACTGTTTAGGCTTCGCTCGACAGATTCTGAAACATGCTTCTTTCAGGGTGTTCACAGTGTTCTTTTGTGAGGGAATAAAAACACCGTTTTTGGAGAGACATTAAACTTTGAAAAATGTTTTTCTTCCCACCATCGTCAGCCAACAGTGCCCAGGAACAACGTGGAGCGCGGTTTGAAACCAGGTGTCTTATGTATGAGCTGTCAAGACCACTGACGTAAGACGCCTCCCTTCTCCCTTCTATGTGTCTGAGCTGTACCAACTCCTGGGAAAATGCAGCCGTCAGATGGAAGCAGACAGCAATAACACAGCGGTCCTGTTCTTAGCTGTGGAGGACCTGTCACACAGGAAGCTCCGCGCAGGACAGATGCCCCCCCACCGACTGAAACAATGGCCAACTTCAAAGGCATTCCTGCGAAGCGGGGGGAATAACGCTAGGGGCTTGCTCACTCATTCCTGGGAAAGGAAGTGACTCAAAAATGTACAAAAGGACGAGGCTCCGGGTATCCTGACGTTCCGAAACCAGCGCGCAAATCCTCGCGCCCATTAGGAACCCCAGAATTCCACCTGGAACAGGCTGTTGGGTCCAGCCTGGCTGTTTGTTATCGAGCCCCCGCCCCCGTTGTGTTTTCTGACAGGATTGTTTACAGGAACGACAGGGCGGGAAGCGGGAAGGAAACGGGACTGATACTGAGGAAGGCTCCCACACTTCCCAGAGACGTCAGGCCAGATTTGGGTCCTGGGGCGGGAGGGCTTGCGTAAGACGCACGCGTGACACATCTGAAAGGCGTATTTATTTTCTGATGAGAATGAGTCAGAATTCATACTAATGTCATTGCTGCTTTTAAATCCTCACAAAGATTTTATCAAAACCCTTTTAACCACATTACTTTTAACATTGCAGTCTGATAGATTTTGCCTAGATTGTTAAAAAAATTAGATTTAAATAATAAATCAGTAATCACAGGGACATTCATTTAAATCACTGGCTGACATTAGAGATACCAACAGAAAAGATGGGGTACAACGTTGTGCGTTAGAATGGCAGAAATGTGCCAATTTTTGCGTAGCCCGAGTCCTACTCACGTTCTACCTGCCAATACCTGTGAGTTTATATTTGGAACCATTCATGTTTGGAAGTGACCCGGTCTTGCTAAAATTAATGCGATTATTTTTGTTGAATGAGATCACAGCACAACTATCCGTTAAACGGGCAGATTTGTTGTCGCTTGATGTCACAAGGAAACGCCAGTTGTTTGTGTATTGGGTTGGGTTTTTTTTTTTCCACCGCCGATGTGTGTAAGCAGGATGTCTGATGGCGAAGCAGTCAGCAGATCGCACTGATTCCACTTAAGCTCTTCTCTATTTTCACGGGTCCCAGGCTGATGAAGACATGAAGTCACGGATATAGACGGCGCGAGTGGTGTACACGCTGTGCACCTGGTCTCCAGTCCTGACGGATGTGAGACACAGGAAGAACGCAGACGCTCGTACAGTACCCTGCACTACAAAGACGCGAGCCCTCCACGCGCCGCCCTTTTATGGAGGGAATGCCTGCCTTGATGCTCTCCGCCGGGTTTTGCGGGGATGATTAAAAATACAAGCTTCATTCGTCTCTGTTTAGTCCGACACTCAATTGTGCTGTCCAGCAAGTAGAGGAGCTGTACAGGCTTTACTTGCCCTTTCATTTCTCCCTAATAGACCTGGCCCTCCATGCACCCCCTTACCCCCTCGTGTGTATTTGCAGGCACGTTAGTTAGCATGGTTGTATCAGTGCGATGCCTGCAACTCCGCACCCGTTCGTGTGGCACAGATGGATTCTGGGCACGATGTGTTGTCACTACCTAAGTGCTTCCTTCTTCCCATCTCCCTCTCCGGACTCCCATTTCTGCAGCGGCCACGTTACTGGGGACCCCGGAGACCGAAACCGGGTGTCGCAGTTCATTCCAGTGGAATCCACTGCTCCTACCGGCGCCGGCTTGAGCGGAAAGTCCCAGTGGGGGTGAAGGGGGTGGTGAGAGCTCGGGGGGGCTTCCCCGGTGACGGGTAACAGTGGAGACCATGGCACCCGGACAGGCAGGAAGGAAGAGGAGTCAAGGGAATCGAGGAAGGCGTGGAGCTGAAGGCGTGGGTCGCTGTATCGTGTTTATTCATTCTGAAGAGGATTTGCCTCCTGCCCCGACAAGGGTTTGTTGGAGGGTTTTATAGCCATGGGGTCCTGGCGACAGTTTCTGCAGGAGCCCCAGAGGAAGCCGCTTCTTGTTCAGTTTATGGTGGATAGCTCTCTTCCTGCTTCTGGCTTGGCCCTGAGGCAGGGATGTTGATGGTGGGGG
>JAOYSI010004061.1:0-14618 GCA_025775065.1 Hiodon alosoides
CCCCCCCCCCCCCCCCCCCCGCCCCCCCCCCCCCCCCCCCCCCCGCCCCCCCCCGCCCCCCCCCACTGATTTTAAATTGTTAAATTTGTTTGCGGGCCCTATCTGTAGGTTTTAAAGATGCCGGCACAAAAGTAGCCCCGCCTCAAACACACATATAACACAACCTAAGCTCTTAAACACATTAGGAATAACTTCATAGTTCTTTCAAATGGAATAGCATTTAGATTTGAAGAAGTATTGCTTGACTGGAGCAACAAACCTTTTTCCAATCAGTCTGACCTGTATCCATTTGGTCCCTGGTCTCAGTGGGGGCTCCAGGAATTGTAGTCATCAATGCAAATATTACTTTCAGGGCAGATTTAGATTTCCTGGAGGCTAATGGTTCCTCTGTGAGTGTTTTTTTGAAGATTATTATGCAAGAAGCATTCCAGGGAAAGAAAAAAAAAAAATACAATTGCTGTTTTATTTTTTTTTTTTATCTGACTCCCCCAGGGGAACAGAGTCAGGTTAATGTGTTTGCGGTTCCCTCACAAAATTAGCTCCACGACGACTGACTTTGCCACGACATGCCTATCCATCTTTACTAAAGTTCTGTACTTTGGTTTGAGTGCATTATAAATGCATTTTCTCTTTTTCACTCCAAGGACCCTCGGTTTCTATGCAGAAAACACTAGTATTTTCCCCCCTACTGTTTTACGTGAGTAACAAAAAGATACACAGAATTTTTCCTGCTGCAAACTTAATTTAGTAAAATTTTAAGAGAGCGTTTTTCATAGCACCTTCAGCAAATCTCTCCCAAATCTAGTCACTCGATGAATACTTTGCTTGTTTGGGGCGAAAGAAAATAGCTAGTTCAGTTGTTATAGTTACTTCAGTATGGAACTCTCTCTAGGTGTTATTGACAGATGGCCAATTGAAATTCTATTCCATTATTTGTATTATAATACGTGTTACTTCTCAGCACTGCTTTTATGTCACACACTTAACTTGTGGTGACTGTGAACACACACAACGTTGGCCCCTGGTTTGAGGGCCAATGGTCAAGCCTGAAATTCCCCTGGGGTCCAGATATCCTTTTGATGGGAAATGCAGTCCCAAAACTGTGAACTTATTCAATGAATGGTATTCCCAAATGTTTAATCTCAGAGTGTCTGTTGCATTTGGGCTTGAGTGATGCCCCAGAATGCCAGCAAGGTGTAATTATTTAGCTTTGTAAAGTATTTGGACTTTTTAAAGTTCACTGTGGGAAATGTTTTTCAAACACATACTGCCAAAGCCTCCAAGGATTCCTTAAACGGATTCTGTGTTGCATCACAATTCTATAGGCTCCATTTGCAGATCACCTGGTACTGTTTCCACGTCAACAGAGGATTCACCGACTATCTGGAAGGGTTTTTTTTTCTCTTCCAAAAGCATGCCAATGGCACCAGCATGTTTTTACCATTGGGTTGTATGCCTTGTTCCTTGAACAGAGACTTGCATGCTGGGAATTGCATGTGGTCTGTTGTTCTGTGCTCACTGTGCTCACTTTTCCACAGCCCCAGCTTTGTCGTTATGGGCTTTCACACGGTCCTGGACCTTGCAGCTTCGGGTTCGGGACATTTCGTGTCTTTTAATTCACTTACTTGGAGATTAATTTCCTTCATGAATCGTTGCACCAATTGGAAAAAAAAAAAAGCCTAATTGTCTGCACTGCGATTGCTGATCAATGGAGCAGTACATTGTACCAGCTCCATTAAACCGCTCCCTTCCCCCGTCATTGCTGGGGCGCCATCTGTGGTGATGCTGGCTTATGCACTCCACGGCAGCCCAGCCTGATCGATTGCATCTGAAATCTGGCCAAAGATTTAATTAGCTGTTGTCCGACCATGCATTGATGTCAAGCTGAGGAGCTCCTCTGTGACATCACAATTATCATTGACACCCCAGACAAATATAGCAAGCTGAGCGCTGTCAACACAATCAGTTTGCTCGTCAAGTGCAAAGTCTTTGCCTTTCTAATTGAGCTGTACGTCAATATCGTCTGCAAGCTCAACAATACACTTGGCCGCCATGTCTGCAGAGACCGACCGATGCCACTAAACCGGGCAGATCCTTCCAGAAGCCTTCAGTGTGCAATCTTTAACAAAATTCACCATCTGGTTTCACCACGGTTTTCCACCTTTAGCATCATATCGTAACAGCTTGCGTAAAAACAAAAAATCTCTGTTTGCTTTTTGATTTTCTGCTGGGAAGATTGTCTTTATTGTCTATTCGACTTTTCATTAAGATTTTGAAAGAGCCGTTTTGTTCACTTATTTAGTTCATTCGGCTGTGTAAACTAGAGGAGTTTGGAAACTCTTGAATCTCTTGTTCGTTCTCACTCTATGACAAGATGATCATTATGGATGGAAACTCAAAGTCTAACCGAGCTTTGTGACAGAAAGAAAATGTATGTGTTAACCGAGCTTTGTGACAGAAAGAAAATGTATGTGTTAACCGAGCTTTGTGATAGAAAGAAAATGCTACATTACATTTAGTTTAGTTTGTGGTTTTAGAATGCTTATTACTATCTAAACATAAACTGTTACCTCACTGAGAGAATTCTACATTTTGGAATGGATTGGTATTGTTGTTTTGGTAATCTCTCCGTGTTGTTAGAATAATAGTTCTACGCTTAGTTCTAAACACGAATCATTTTGATTAGTGTGGCATCGTGTATAGGCCACGGGATCAGAACCTGAACGTAGTGAATGAATGATTTGGAAACTAGCCTCTAGACCTAATTGCGAATTTTTTTCACATCTGTACTCCATGAACAAAATAATGCCATGTCTAATTCATTTATGCAGTAGGATATTGCACGTACTGTAGTACTGCAATGTGACTTTGCATAGTTCAGTTCTGCAGAGGACAACGACAAAGTCGTTAGCATAAAACAAAGAATAATGATATTGTTCTCTTTCATTTGTGCTCTAATTACTCCTGTCTATTAGCAGAAAGAAGTAATCTTTCCAGATAAACCTACTGGCTATGTCATGATTTTAATTTACTATCTAAAAGGGTTTTAGGAACATTAAAACATCCAGAAGACTGAATGTAATAATATTACCATCTTGTGCTTAGTAAGATTAAATGTGGTCTAAGGCCCAGCTACATTAGATTTAATTAGTTCAATAGTTTTAAAGTAAGGACATAGTAAAGATGAAGAATATGAGTTTTTAAGTTTTAATCAAAAGGGGTAATAAAATAAGAAAATAGAAATATATATTTCATCACTCTTTGTTGAAAGATAGTACTAAAGAGCTTTTAAGTAAAACTTAAAACTTACTGCCAGCCTGAATGAAAAGGTATCGGGTTTTTGACATACTTGAGTTTTATTTCTGAGAGGTGATGATTATCATTATTTAGCTGGTTGTGCATAACATGCAGACTATAGACTGTGGATGTGGACAATTAAATCTTTAGCCCTGAAAAGTTTTTTCTATGTCCTCCACAAACCCTGCAATTGGTTTTGTAGAGGGAATACATCGGCAGTAACCAAAGACGTAAGGTAACACGATGTAGAAAGAGAATTATGTAAAAGAAAGTATAGTAAAGCAACTTTATTCAATATCACATAATTAAAATGACTGAAAGGCTAGACTTAACTCAGCTATAATGCTGTTCTAAAAATGATTGCATCACTCCTGTTCATATTGCGGTGTAAAACCCAGTGAGCTGATATTTTCGGGGAAAAACGGGAAGATAAGGAAATCAAGTTAAGATTAATTGAGCGATCTGATGAGTGATTTGATGGGTCTGATTTTGACCAATCAGATCACTCCATTCTTTGACCAATCAAATCACTCCAAATTTCCACAAATCAGATCGCACCATTTATTGACCAATCAGATTGCACCATTTTTTCTTTTAAAATACGCAGAATGGATCTTCTCAGGAACATCAAATCAAATTGGCTGTCCTGCATGAAACTTCAGTAACATGGGTCTACATGATTGACTCGTAACTATGGTTTCTTGCAGCTATATTTTCTGTTTGACAGTCACTGTATAAAAGATTATGTAAAAAAGTCATTTAATCTGAATTTTTTTAACTAATAAGAGGGTAATGGTGATCTGAAGGTGTTAATTTATATCTGCATTTTGTTTTAAGCAATTTGGGTACTTACGTTGTACATAACTTAATATTTTCTTTGGCTGGGCCGACTTTGCCATGTTTTATTTATTTTTTTATTTCGAAATTTTTGACCAATCAAATCACTCCATTTTCTCACCCAATCAGATCGTTTTTTTTTTCAACCAATCAAATCGCTCAAATTTTTTTCCAACCAATCAGATGGCACCATATTTTTGGACCAATCACATCTCTCCAAATTTTCGGCTATATTCTGAACAATTAACATTCTGCAACCCTGAGAAGCTTAAGTACAATGTCCTCTGCTAATAAATCTCTTTCATTATCATCACCATGAAGAATGTGCAGCAATGAACAGTGATGGTGAGAACTATAATGCTGCTTTTAGAATACGTAAAAAGGAACCTTAAGAAGATCATGGAAATGCAAGAAGTGATCTTGAAAGGTTTTATAATTTGCCGTATTTTATTTACTCAACCAACATGCTTACCTAGCAAAAAACACAGTTGTGTTTTGGGGAAATATCAGCCTTAGTAACTTAGTAACGCTCTGGTCCGTTCCAGTTCACTTACCATTAGTTCAGTTTGTTTTCCAAGAATAAATTAAACATTTGTTTTAATCAGAAAAAATCATGGCTTAATCAAGGATTTGTCAGTGGATTTGCCAGTGGATTTGCAGTGGAGCTCCATGGGCCATAGATGTTTGCGCAGTACAGACATACCTTGCAGTGGGCTCGCTCAGTCGTTCTTATTATAACCCGTAATTAACACTTTACCCTGAGTGAACTGAAGAGGTGCTGGGAATAAGAAGCTAGTACTTATCAGACGGCATATTCCAGATTTGGGATAATGAGAACTTGATGCTGGTCAATGGAGTAGGACGTCAATTTTATTTTTAAAATGAGTGCAGAACAGAGCAAAATAAAGCTGTCAATGGGTCTGCAGAATGTCGCAGGGATGTTCTCTATAGATGTTGGTACAGTTTGTTTGGCCAAAAGTTTGAAAACTCCAAATGTTCTGGGGGGGAATGATTAAAACAATGTGATTTTTGATGGCCAAGGAGAGCCATTCCCACACGCTCCTAACAGAGCCCCTTTCCCTTCCATTACCGAGCTATGTCAACCAGGATTGATTCTTAATTAGGTAAACCAGTGCAGATTGTGAATAAGCCCCTGTGGGGTTTAACGCCCCTCTGATGGAAATGCAGGCGAAATCTGTCCATCCCCATTAGCTTCACAAACAGTGGATTGAATGGAGGTCCGTGATGAATTGGTGCCCAGGCTCAGTGAGAGTGGGAGCGTGGTTGCTCTGAAGCAGCAGGATCCGAAAGAGGCCTGCTGAGCCTCTCAAGTCGCGGCTATGCTAAATTATAATCAAAAGAAAGGCATTTTAAAGAATGAATCGGTTATGAAACAGATTTTAAAAATATTTCCCAATGAATTATTACACTGTAGTCTTACTCAAACCAAGAAATGTATTTTACTGAAAGTGTTTTCGATAATGAGCAGCCAAAGTGGATACCCAGTTTAAACTGAAATCTCTACACTGTATCTGAGTTATACCGGATTTTGTTTTCCTCATTTTCATACCAGCATGGCACCCTCTTGCATGTAACGCTCTCTCGGTGTTACTGAGACCAGCAGATGTATAATTAAGCACCTTAGGACTTTCTTTATGACTTTTTAACTGTGGTTTGTGTCAGGTACCTCCCCCTGACCTCTGCTACCCCTTATTCTTTCCCACCCACTGACAGGCGCCACGATAACGAGGTTATCAGTGCTATTCACTTCACCTGTCAGTGGTCACAATGTTACGGCTGATCGTTGCATCTTTTAAATGTTTTTACTGCAGGTTGGATTCTCCAGCCATGCAGCTCCAGCCATGCATGGGTGTCATGGGTGTGAAGTTTTCAGTCATGATTGGTCTGCCAGCAGAATAATCCCCGAAGGCCCCGATCAGTAATTGGTCCTAATTGTCAGACCTACCTTACTGCCCCTCCAGCCATGCAGCTCTCCGTGTGCAGCTCTGTGTGTGAGCCAAGATTTCCCTTTGGGAAAAAAATACCGGTTTACTTCACTTCAGACTCATCCGTTATCCGGACCGTTATTCATACACAGAACGAGAACCAAGACATTCTGCATCGTTCAAGGAACTCTTGAGCCACAACAACAAGCTTACTGCGCCTTGTCATCCAAGCTATATTTAGCATTTACACAACAGGGTGTCCTGTCCCTGTAAGATCTGCCAGCGGACATCGGCGCTTGCTGGTCCTCACCTGTGTAATGGGTTCTGCGTGAGGACAAGGTTTAATCAGTTGGTAAGGTGAGTGTGGGCTGATACCTTCGGGAAAGCTCTGATTTAGTTTAGGGCTGGTCTGAGCCGAACCTGAGCAGTGAGTTCTTTGGGGCTGTGACTTGTTTTGTTGGAGAACCTAAATTGTGTTCTGACCTTTTGAAAGCATGTGGGCCTGATATTTTGGCTTTTTTGCACCATATTCTGTATTTCCTATAGTCCTCTGCCTGACTACTGAAGAAACAATGGTTGCTGTTTGACATGTTTTTGTGATTTGTGAACCTGCCCCTTAAAACACACAGGGTTAAATTTTCAATTTGATATGCATAGATATATACCTTGCCATTTAGTTGTTGTTTTTTTGTTTGGGGTGGGGTCTCATTACTGGACACTATCTACTTTAACAGTCTTCTGAAACCAACACTGCCACATCACCCAGAATTGGGATTCCTAGTTCTAGGAAAGACTTACTCTCAGACAACAGCTATAATAAACCATGATAAATGACGGAGGTTATACACCTAGGCCTCCTCGTGGAGTTTTGGAAACAAACCTACATGTGGCCTCTGGTCGCACGTGATTCAGGGCTGGCCACAAAACCTGACTAGCTGATGTCCCCAGGGTGCAGGTGTGCTTGTTATTTTCCAACCCCAATCGGGTCTCATTCATTTTCTCTGCTTCTCCATCTCCGGTTCACCCTGTATCCCCCATGCTGTAAGGCAGAACTGCTCTGGCACACCAGCCCAGACTCCTCCTCTTTTGTTTACACCGTCAAACACAACCGTTCACTCTTAAGTGTGGATTTTGTGTGTCGCCCCTTCTGCGGAGAGCTGTGTGGAGAAGTGTTCATGTCTGCTTCAGGTTTCATTACCCCGTTAAGGCTTTATATTCCCTGTTCTTCGTTACGTGGTGTGGTTTTCACTGCGTCTATTGGACCTTTTACTGCCGGTGTGAGGATAACCTTGTACTGTTTATGGACAGCAATCAGTTGTTGTAATTTGGTAATAAAAGTTCTTCACCATTTCTACTCCAATTCGCTGTTTACAAGTTGCCTGATTGTAAAATGTCCATTTGAAATGTTCTCATAAGGAAATCCTATGGTTATTTCTCTACTCATTACATTTTGCAGTCAGATCAGTTCTGACTGTTTTGTGAAATATTGATTTCCGTTCATATGTTATTCTGTGGTACATTATCATTTGTAAGACTTTCTATGGTGTGTTTAACATGATTACGTTACTGTCATCTTCTGTCCGCAGACGAAGACTCCTCTCAACTGAGATCCACAGGCACCTTGTTCTCGTGAGCCAGTAAAGGCTGGCAATTACGAAGACAACGCTTCAAATACAGCGCAGGGAACAGCAGAAACCACCCAGACATACACCGAGAACATTATTGCTGGTAAGACCCAATTACTTTTCATAGCTACTTGATTTCACACTTGTGGTCTTTGTGAGACCTCTGTCTCACCAACCGTATATGACATTAACACATTACAGGTGTATCTGCAAGTTTTGCTGCTTGTGAAGTTAACTGGATAGTTCTTTAATAGGCTGTCTGCTGTGTTAAATTGTTAGTGTTGGACAATTATCCTCCTGACGCTGACTGAATACAATTGGTCACTGGTCGGCTTCTCCAGTTAATTCAAATATCATTTTAAGAGTGGGCTACCTTCAAGCAGCACTGAAACTGAATTCAGCGTCTCACCTAGGAGATGCAGATTGTCACCATGGACACCAGGTGCGTCACAGATACACCTCGCCCAGGGGAAATATCCCTTACAGACCCGGCGTATACCTTATACAAAACCCAGGGGCTGCAATGTAACACAGTCTCGTTTATATCTGTGTGCTGAGCCGTTAATGCATTCTCTGAGGCCAGAGAAGAAAAGCAACATGTCTCCCTAAGACTCTTAATCTAGCATGACATGGTTTAAAACTTGCCTCAATGTACTATTGAAGGCTATATTTTAGGAATGCATAATCTGTTTGTTAATCCCCCCCCCCCCCCCAAAAAAAAATCTGCAAATGAAACAAAGAGAAAATCCTTATGTAAACTAAGATAAATACACTAGTTGCAGAACAATTGAATTCTGACACAAAATGTTTCTGGAGTACTGTTTCGAGTATTTATCTCGATATAAATTATTAAATTAAATCAATAGTAAACATATTAACAACCAAAATTTTTCACTCTCATGTGCTTTCCCCCAGTAATGCATTCATATTGCATCATAATTCTGAAAAGAAAAATATTTGTTCAGGAAATAATTTTCTTTTTTTTGCCCCACAGTGCCTTAGTCTTTGCCGAAATCAACCCTTCATTTTCAGATCTCCAGATTAGATTTGAATGTAATTGACCAACAGATAAACTACAGTGATAATCCATTTCAAGTTATTCTGCACAGCATTCCAAGAAGGACATCTGGTAGTCTGGAAGACACCTCTGATTTCTGGCCACATTGAGAGTTCCATGCTTGGCAACCCACAGGGTGATTTAAGGACTGCCAGAAGAGAATGAGTGTATGGAGTATGCTAATGCTCAATTCACATTTCACACCGTCTGGCAATGGTGAAACACAACGTTGTGAACATAGCCCTCACCGCTGATCCTCTGTTCAAGGTCTTCCAAAGTGCAAGGGGCAGAGTAAACCCTGGATTAATGGTTATGCGGGGGGGGAAAACAGTCGAGTCGATTTCCAAGAAGTCCCAAGTTCTTAATTTGCCTGGTGTGCAGAGGAAGCGTCAGCAGAATTTCTGACAGGTCATTGGAATGTTTGTTGTCTGCAGTCACAGGGTCTTGAGCTTCATCAGAATAATTCACGCTCAGCTAAAAAGCTGCAGAAAGAATTCCAGGGTGACAGCATGCGCTGAATGGCAGGAGAAACCCAGGAAACGTTGTCGCTCCTGTATAGATTTTTAAAACCCCTGGACGCTCTGGGCAAGCCTGATAGAGCAACATGTCGACACAGCGATTAAGGGCTTTAAAAGGCTATGTTCTGACTGAAACCTCTCCACTGCCCATTGAGAACAAGGACAATCTCATCACAAAACAAATTAACACTAATGAAGCCAGAAATTAAAGCTGCGTATTGCCAAAACTAAATGTTTTAGGACAAAACCTACTTGACTGTTTATTGTTATATTCAAATTATATTCAAATTGTATTTCACAAGCCATGTTTAGCCTCTAGGACTAATTATAACGGGGGCGTGTCAAGCCGCGCTTGTAAAGTCAGCAGAGGTACAATATAGACACAAAAATACAAATTCTTAAACCCTTTATTATAACTCACTATGTCACGGGGGGAGTTCAACTAATGTTCACATATACATATGTATTTAATGTTTTTAAAACTGTATTTAGTTTTAACTGCATAATTAACATTGAAAGAGAACCTAGTTAAGGTTTTCATCTACACAGAATATTTAGTCTTAAGAAACAGACTGAATTGGCAGGAAAAGGGAATTTGCTCTGCCACCACACTCTAATCAAACTTGCACAAGAAGATGGCATCTAGCTAGATGTCAATATTAGATAATGGGGAAAGCAGAAGTTTAAAAATGTGCAGCTTTAATGGGTTGAACAAAGAAATAAGACTATTACACAGCAGGAATACAACCCGCCAAAACAAAAAAACAAAAAATCACCTTTTGAGTTATCAGGAGCATGACATTCTTCAAGCCTGGATGCTCCAAGCGGGCGAGGGAAAATCTCACTGGATCAAGGTAGCAGGAGATCGGCTACATTTAAAACCCTTTCGAAGGGGTAGTGCTTCCGCAGGCTCCAGTTGAGAATTACTAATGCACCTTAAGCCTCAGATGTCTGAGCTGCTGGAGAACCTGTGAGGTATAACATTTTACATAGGTGACAGTTTAGTGCATGGTCGACACGAGGAGCTAGAGGCTAGCAGAAGTCTTTAGGGGGCTTCAGGACTAAAACCAAACAAAGACAAATGTCATCTCTTTACCAGACATAATGTCAGCCATAGAGGGATCAACCCTGCTTTTTTTTATTTCAGCTTTTATTAGAGATGCTCTGTTTATTGCATACATTGCATGAAGGGACTTGCATTTGCATGTGTCTTATGTCCAATTATTTCATTCTGAACGCATTAATATTATATGTGTTTTTTCCTTTTCCTTTCCTGGTTTAGGTTAATGTTAAATCCCTTACAGTAAACTTCGCTTTGCGCTAAGAAATGTATCTCATGTCGGACGGTTGGAAAGGGGAAAGTTTATAATGGAGACTTTGCGGTAAACTTTGTTGTAAACTCTGCGGATGTAGGAATGCTTGGAGTGTACAATCTTACTTCCAGGATCACATTCACCCTCTCGTTGTTGTTGAATTCTTATTTCCCCCCCTTGGCCTTCTTGTCCCAGAGTTTACATCCGTTTTGGCTGTCGCTTTGGCTCCAGAACGGTTTGGTTGCAGATCTTTCGATAGTATAATGCTTCCAGTCAGTACTGCGTGAAAGCATGGCCGACTACGGGCTTTTTCTTTATTGTATCTGTCTTCTACCCTGTACCAGAGACACTGGAAAGAGGGAATGAAAAGACATAAGGCATAGGAACCAAAGTTATTTTAGTATCAGGAAAATGTTTGTGGTATGCAAAGTCCCCTGGAAATCTAAATATACTGCTTTTCATTATACTTTTCGTTTGTGTCGACCAGCTTACCTACAATTAATGCTCACAACTTCATGCTTCTGAAGCAACCACAGGCATTGATATTGTTGAAATTACCACAAAATGAGTTTACATGTTCACAGAAACTTTTCTTGTGTAGCTACTGGAACCTGTGTACCTTTTTAAAAACTAAGCAGTCCTGACAGAGCTTACCCACTGCTGCTCGGACATGCTCGTCTGTTCAGTCTTGACAAGTAGGGCGGGACATATCTTCTCTCATTTCGTTTCTCGCCAGAGGCACTATCTCTAGCAATTAGTACACTGATTAAATCAGTTGATATTCAGGGTGCAAGGCACCATATGTCCTTGTGTGCGGATGATGTCCCGCTATATCTGACAGATATACCCAATGTGGATTTGTTTTGCCATTTTGGCTTAATATAATTGTACTTGAACAGTTTAACTGGTGGAACTGGTTTAATGAATCTGAGGACAGGGCCGCGGGTGGGTTTTTGGTTTTTTAACGCTGAAGACTCTGAAAAACTGCAGCAACCTGAAATGACCTTTTTTGACTGTGAGTATATAAAAACATGAAATGATGTGCGTACTTAAGGCCAGCAAGCCGTTCTGAATGTTGCATTATTCATCCCTCATTAATCCAAACCATGAGTCTTCCAAACTTCCACCCAGCAGACACAAAGTTCCTGCAAGGTTACAGGGACGTTATGCTAATGTTCGTGTCAGTGTAAGTGTTTGCTGGCAAGGGCAATTGATCTGCTTGCAGAAGCCTGCAGAAAGGAGAGGGAAAATTGCCCCCTTAAACAGAAACATCCACAAACTACTCAACCACCTCGATTAGTAACCTCTACCTCATCCTGGACCATTAAACCAGGACAGGATGTTTAATTCTGCTTGGACAGAGATCGGTATTAGACACAAAGCCTCCAGAGGCTCAAATTAATTAGAGGAATGCCGCTTTGAGATCAACCTTGAAAACCCAAATGACCCTGATAAAAAAAAAAATCAGTGCCCATCAAAGTGAAAATAAATGGTCGATTGATTGATTTAAAAACATGATGGGAACATTTTTACAAGCTGTAATCTTTTAGGTTGGTATTAATTCCTTTAAATATGCAATTATATCATTTAATTTGAACACCTTGAACACCTTCTAGCTTTAGCGTTAGGTTCAGGGCTGAGATTAAGGTTAGGGTTGTAGTTAGGTTTAGAGTTAGGGTTAGAAATTGGGTTATGGTTAAGATTAGGGTTAGAGCTATGGTTAAGTTTAGGGTTAGAGGAAGGAAGAGTTGGGGATGGGGTTAAACTTAGGATTAGGGTTTTTGTTAGGGTTAGAGCTCGGGTTGGAGTTAGGGACAGTGTTACAGCTATGGTTAGGGTTAGAGCTAAGCTTAGGGTTAGGGTTCCGGTTCGGGTTAGAGCTTGGTTTAGGGTTAGGGTTCCGGTTTGGGTTAGAGCTTGGGTTAGGGTTAGGGTTAAGTTTTGAGCTAGGGTGAGGTTTGGGGTTAGAGCTAAATCCAGGGCTCGGGCTAGGGTAAGTGCTTATGGTTAGGGTTGGGGTTAGGGCTCGGTTTGGTTAGGGTAAAGGTTTGGTTAGAGCTCGGTTTGGTTAGGGTAAAGGTTTGCCTACAGCAGATCTGGTAGTCAAATCATGCTTTTATACTTAAACAAGAACAGCGACGGTTTAATATAAACTCCAGAATGCTTTAGGGATATCTCTGCCCAACGTCGAATTCCTGTGTATTTCATGCCTTCATTTTATGATATATTGTACTAATAAATGGGGAAACGCTGTGTGATGTTAACATTTTATTTTACATTTACTGGCTCATTTGATCTAATAACTTATATAACTGGGTGACGCAGTGGTTGAGATCGGGTTTGTTTCTGGCTCAGGTCGCTGTCTGTGTGGAGTGCAAGTTCTCCCATGTTTGTGTGTGAGTTTCTTTATGAGTGATCCGGTCTTCTCGCACAGTCCGAATGGGTCGAGTTAGGTAGGTTAGGCAGGTTAGGCAGGTTCAAAGTTGACCCTGGGTGTATGGCTGACTCACAACCTGTGCTGGCTGGGTTAAGCTCGGGAGTGGCACAGCCCGAGTCGGTTAAATGCCTGTGGAAACTGAATGAACTAACTCATGAACAACCCAAGACGGCATTTGCATTCCTGGTACTGCAGTCCATTTCTATGTTTCAACTTCACTGAGGCTGCAAAACATTTCCAGAGGTCTCAACTGAAAAAAAAGAGCTTACTGATTCAAGACATGTGCAGGGATTTCAATCTGAACAGCTTATATAACAACTGGGGTTAAGTCAAATGTCGAAATAGAATAACTACGGGTACTAAAACAACAGTAATAATTCCAGTCTTATTATTGCTGCATGCACAATTAGCAATTTATAAAGGTATACTGTGATTTGGAAGCTCTCTAGGATCTTTGTTGAATTCCCTGTATTACATAAATACGAACAAAATCAACATAAATGCATTGAAGTATTACTGCACTAATTATAGTAGCATTTAGTAGCTAGTGTCAGAGCACACACAATTATATTATCATTAATTGACATAGATGCATTATGTTTTGCACCTAATTGACTATTTCCACGGGGCCTGTGGGAGTACTAAATATCCCACAATATTTGTACCGAAATATGCCATTTCTGTTCAAGTAATGAGAGAAAACAATTACTGTTGTTGAATGAAACTTTCTCTTGATGATACTGGAGAGAATTATCCTGGTTTAAATGCAGAGCCAGCCCTGACCTCCCTGGAGCCCTAAGCAAAATTCTGCTAAGGGGCCCTCCTACCTGACCCGTGAGCCATGTAAACCATTTGCGAGGGGGAGGCGGGGCCTTTGCGTAATTTGCGGGGCCCTACGCAACTTGCATAGTGAGCGTATAGGGCCGCTGCTTAAATGATCTCATTCTAGAGATTCAAAACACAAAGATTGATTTGCCTTGTGTCTGTGGAATACAAGGAAGTACTAAATACCTAAATGCAGCTACAACCTGGAATAAGGTGGGGTGCTTTGTAGAAAGGTAAATGTTAATACAATAATACTGAAATAATGAGAGCTGATTGAAAAGTGCATTGAGTTTGGGTGTAATAGCCAAAAAATAGCTCTTTTGGTTGCAGAAATTATGCAACGTACCTAAAAACGGGGAATGTAAGTCACTAAAACTGGTGAGTCGCAGACTGACTGACGTCTTCTCAATGTGGTCTATGGCATGGGAGGAATCCCTGTACCACTTGTGGGGTTGCACTTATGGGATTTCCAGTACTGTATGACTGACTGCAAAACCACCAGCCTAGGAGATGGTTTTTACTTTAGGGTATGACTTTGAGGTTAACATGAGCCAACACTCCTGGATGGATGAGAGAAGCAATGCACACACAATCTTGCACGCACACACAATCCCGCACGCACACACAATCCCGCACGCACCCACAATCCCGCACGCACCCACAATCCCGCACGCACCCACAATCTTGCACGCACCCACAATCTTGCACGCACACACAATCTTGCACGCAAACACAATCACGCACGAACACACAATCCCGCACG
>JAOYSI010004062.1:0-12181 GCA_025775065.1 Hiodon alosoides
CATATCATTTTTTTTTAAAGCGGACATTTTTATCTTATTTAAAAAAAAAAAAAAAATATATATATATATATATATTTATATAGAACAACTACATCCCCCCCCCCCCCCCGGTATGTAGTTGCCAATTGTGCTAATAGTGGCTTGTTGCCACGAACCCTACCGCCAAACACAGGGACAGGCATAACATAAGAAAGTCGTTAGCGACGATCCAAGATTCGTGCCGATTTAAACACCCTAGTCTGTGTGGCTCTCTTCTTCTTTCATCAGGCCTACGCAACTCATTTGAACACGTGACGCATTTGTTGACCCAGGAATTTTGGCTATGAACCTAAATCAGATACTCACAAGCGTGGTCGAGAAAAGTGTCGGAGGGGAATTTCACAGAGTGGAACTGGGCAGCCGTGTTTCTTTACACAGATCGCGATGATGGTGAAATGGTCTGGATCCTATCATTGCCACTAGATGGCGAAGTTGGCATTAACTTCCATTATGGATACAGACCTGGCCGTTTATCTGCATACCCTGAAGCCGCCATTTACCGTCTTCCTTCCTTTATATGGTCCAAAGTCTTGCAAAATGATGCCGCACATTCAGCCCATTTTCCCTTATTTTAAAGCCTATGCTTGAGATATGTAAGCTATGATCTTATGCCAGTCCTTCTGCTGGAGCTCAGTACATATCATTGTGTTCTGAAATTGGAGCCTTCGGAAAACAACACTGCCTCCTGCAAGGATTTACTGGTCATCAATTAGAACACAAGTGCTAACAGTATCTATTACAACGTATGAGAGCTAAGAGGATCTATCTGAAAGTTTAAGAGCTGACAGGATTTATTAGAACATATGAGCGCTAACAGGATCTAGTAGAATGTACAAGATCAGACAGGATCCATTAGAATCAATGAGAGCTGACAGGATCAATTAGAATGTCTGGCAGCTGACCAGATCTGTTAGACAGTATGAGAGCTAACGGAATCTGTTAGAAAGTATGAGAGCTGACATGTTTTATGTTCCATTCTAGAAAACCCTGCCCACCTTCCCATCAGCCTCTGAGACCCAGGTGAAAGTAGTGAACATGGACAGCAGTCCTTGGGAAGTGACCATTAATTCAGAAACGCCATTTTTGACGGAAGGCTTTCAGGTACATTTATATCAAGAGTAAGAATCATTTAGTTGCATGCAGAGCTAATCAAGGGGATTGCATTGCTCTTGTGAGCTATGACTCCAGACTGATGGAAAGTAACCTGAAAGTTCAGACCTCCTAACAAGGTAGTTTTCATATTCCATAGCAGGGCAGACTTGTTAACATTACAATTTTTTAAACCTCTGACTCTAAAGAGGGTTCTTCCAAACAGAAATAGACCACACAACAGTTGCTGTTATCTTCGTTAACTGTGTTTGATTGATTTTACTTGCAGGCCACTGAGGAATACATGACTTACGAGAACAGCATTGAGGTCTTCTTGAACACAACTGCTGTCAATAAGACAATGCCATTAACGAAAGGTTCTCGGCAAACCCTTTTAATCACCCCGAACCCTAACAACATGTACTTGGTGAGCATTTACGTCTTTTCAGCTCAGTTTAGCAAATGCTAAAAGTTTTCAAATGACTTAATGAGCATTCGTCTTCTAACAAAAGGAGTTTAACTTGGTTTTGACTTTTTCAACAAATTTCTGAGGATCTGTAAAGGTGCCTGAAAGAGCAATTTTTGGTCCTGGTGATGTGGAGAGCATCATTCTCAATCTAATCTTATGGGCCTTTTCCCCATCAGATCGATGATACATTAGCCAAACCAGAGCAGGGCAACAACGAAGTCAGGTAAGTTGACGTCATGTTTGAAGTAGCAGATATTTTCTTGTAACACCGCCTCCTCCACTTAAAATGTTATGTGATTAACATTTTATCATCATTTTTAGATTTTTTTTATGAATACAATACTGATGCTGGTTGGGACAGGGCCCCGAAAAGAATGTGTGTGCACGTTTTTGCTGTGAGGTTATAATTCTATGTTTTGACCAAGCTTTCATTGTATCTTTTTTTTTATTATTTTTGCAGATTTATCAATGGAATGAGTGCCATGTTGAACGTGACAGGAAGCAAAGCAGATTTTGGCAGCATTTCTCCCACTGCCGCTTCCAATTACTCACTCATACCTCAGGGAATGTAAGGGATTGCTGGAGTGCACAAAAACAAGAATTGTTTATACATGTTTCACCGTTGTTTGTGTGTTGGCTGCCATTAACTGCATGGAGACCGCTGGCCGCTGGCTGAGCAGCCTTCAGTGGGGCAAGGGTTTTATCAGCGAGGCTTTCCGGGATAGGGACGCTTCTTATTCTTATTTTTATTATTATTTCGTAAGGGCCACCTTCACCATTGTCGACACCACGGGGAAGACCTGTGACTTCTACACGCAGTTTGGGTTCGGGAGCTCATACACATTCCTCATTCCCAGCACACTTACGTGGGCAGACGTAAGTCGGTTTTTCCTTTCCAAACTTTTTTGTTTCGACTTTGACATTGCTTGCCACCGACTGGCCTCCTTGAGTTACAGTGATCAAGGGGTTTGGTGGTGTCTTTGTGTCTTTGGTCCAGTGTTCGACCTCCATCGTGGCTATTCAAGACATCAAGCCCAACACTGTCCACATGGCCTGGCAAATTCCTCAGTACATCATCCTTACCTTGGGGGAAGTGGTCTACTCTGTGACGGGCCTGGAGTTCTCCTACTCACAGGTAAGGGGCGCTCAGAATTTTTTTTTTACCCCGGGTTTAAGATGACAAAGAGCCATACTGACACAAGTCTAATGCTGACCTGCCTATAAACCCCTGTTTATTGTAAGTTAAATGCAATGCATGCCCAAATAAGTTGTCGGACTTAGGCACCCCTGGTGCTCATTAGCAATGCACAATTTCTCTGTCTGCAGGCGCCGAGCAACATGAAGTCGGTGCTCCAGGCTGGCTGGCTGTTCACTGTTGCCGTGGGTAACTTCATCGTGCTGATCGTGGCTGAGGCGGCTCAGCTGCCTGAACAGGTACGTGGGCCTCCCCGCGCGGCAACGCCTGACACACCAGCTGTGTTGCGCAGAGGCGATGGAACACACCGCTCTGAATGTTCTGAAACCCGAGATGTGCCTGGTCATCATCTTTAAGTCAAAAACCTGTTAGAGCTTTAACGCTTCTCGGACATTTCAAATAATCTGTGTTTGTTTGCTTCGGTCTGACAGTGGATGGAGTACGTGCTCTTCGCTTCTCTATTACTGGTGGTGTCCGTGGTCTTTGCTGTGATGGCCTACTTCTACACCTACATCGACCCTGCGCAGATCGAGGCCCAGTGCATGGATGAGAACGACAAGGACAAGAAGGACTTCCCAATGGACAAAAGAGATTCAATTAAACAAATAAGCGACGATATCAAACAAACCAAGATATGAATTGTGAAATGTTTTTGTTTTTTTCATGGGCTTTGGGACTGAATGGATAACATCGTATTGGTTTTAGTGCTTTTGAAAAATGTCGTTCCAAGAGAAAGATAAACATCTGCATAAGAAGGTCATGCGGGGCAATGGATTGTATTTTATTTGTATTTGGGAGGGGAAAGGTTTGAATTGCTTCAGTGTTTAGGAGAGGTCCAATGACTAAAAAAAACCAGCCTTATGTGAAGCCTTCTTGTACATTCTGCTTCAAAGCTTCAGTGAGCAATAGGCTATGTGAAGCCTAAATAAAAATCTAACCAAAACCTTTTTGGGTAATTTAATAATCAACATGAATTGCCTTAATTTTTTTGTAAATAATTTTTAAGACTTTGTTTTGCACCAACAGATATCATTTATTTTTGTCTTTTTGTCTCTTATTTGAAGGGGTTACAACAGATTTGTATTTGTGTCAGGGTTTAACATATCTTCATTCTTTTCGATGTCCCTATTTTTGAATAACATATGGACATTAGCTATTTCTATGGTCTATAGTCATAGTATAGTATTTCTATTTCTATGGTCTATAGTCATAGTATAGTATTTCTATTTCTATAGTCGGTAACTTTGCTGTCTAGGCCACAATGAACACTATATCTTGACATTAAAAAATACTTTGTTCTGGTGAGGAGAGAGAGCATGAATAAAATAACTTGTCATACGCACTCGGAATTTGATTGTGTTTATTACTTAACACCTTTTTTAATGGTTCAGTAAGATTTTGTCAGTAATTTGTTATATAAAACGAAAAAAAGTAAGATGCCCTCTAGTGAATTGTCTGAATTTTGACGCCCTCTAAATTCGGCAATTTCAATTTTTAACCATACCTAAAATAAAGTGGATTCGTTAGATAATACGAGTCCACTTTATTAATTCAGACTAAACCACAGCCAGCAGTTTTTTATCATAGCCGAGTATGTGTTCTTTGATGTGACTAAAGTTCAAGCACCCCTGGTGTAGAATCTCAGGCATACGTTACGCGTAAGTCGCGTTATGGGGCGTTGGAACATCGTGCTCGCTGAAAAGGCACATACTACGGAGCGTTTAATTAATATTCTTTGTCCCTTTGCAATCTCGTTATGTTCCATTCGTCCACTATCAGCCATTACAAGTACTAGGTATTTTGCGCTGTTTGTAACTCATTATCTTTTCGCTTCTTATTCCTTATTTAAAGCGCCTAGCTTTAATAATATACATTTCCGTGTCACTGAAAGTAAACAAGTGTGACTACATCAATGAATTTCAATTTAAATCTGACCTGTTTAGGCGACAAACTGCCACTGGAAGAACAAAACGAAAAGTAGCGTCAATCCCCAGTTATTCATTGTCAACCAAAAGATGGCACTCTTTACCAATTGGAAGTTCTCTGTGTTTTAATGGGCCTTGAGTGCACTTTTTACAGTATACTTTTTTGAGTGCATACTTTTTATAGTATTTGGTCATATTTGCGCGTTCTCTATTATTTCTTTAAATACTAAATACTCTAAGCAGTACTACTTTACTACATTACTGTCTATTTTTGAAATATTTTATTTATTTCTAGAGCACGTGTACGAAGTTGGTAAACATAGAAGTAGATGAAAGAACTATTACTATATATATATATATATATATATATATATATACATACATACATACATACATACACACACACAAACACAAACACAAGGCAGCAATCACCAAACATCGAAGATTCAAGCATATTTAAAGGGGCTCGAAAAGGTATTGTGAATTACGGTAAATGGATTATTAACCATCTATGCGGTTTTTAAAAGCTAGCCAATACGGCACTTTATTTTACATAGCCGCAAGTATAACGTTTTTCTGCCAACAACGCAAGGTAACTGTCGGTACCTGGTTTTGTCGTGGGTTAAATTACAACTGATAAAGAATAACAGCCATATGTCAAGGCAGATGATAGCTCTCTAAAGAATTTGGCTCTGGCGAAAGCAGTCAGTGAGATGGATCGGCGACGATACCCCCCCCTGCAGTTTCAGAGAGTGTCCGGATCCGCCCTGATGTCAGAGTGACATCGCCGACAAGATGGCGGAAGGTATTCAGGCAAAGTGAGGACAACGCAATATTATTGTTGTAGAAGACCTTTGCTTTGTCTTTCCGTTTGCACCGCCGCAGGCTGGTCACGACGAAGAGAAAACGTGCGTTGTCGGACTACCTTAGGGTAGCCTATTGCGCTAAGTAAATGCGCCCTTAGTGATATGTTAGAAGAAGTCCGTCGGCGGAAGACAAACATAGCTAGCTAAGTAGCTCGCTTTCTGAAGTCAAGCGAAAGCCTACGTCCACTTTGTAAAGATTTAGCTAAAATGCCATGGCTGTGGAATTCCCTTAGAGAATATTTAAACATTTCCTTTTCTGCTCCGCGTCGTTTTTCGTTGTAATTCTGCATTTTTTAGCACTGCATACTGCAGTTAAGTAATTTGGTCTTAATCCAAAAGGAAAAGACCATTCGAACACGGTTTTCTGCCGAAAGGCTTGATGAGTTGTGAAAGCCTATCTGAATTATTTATAATTGTCTCCAAAAGCGAGAAGGCGGATTATATCCGTAAACGGTGGTGCAGTTTATAAGGACATTTACCAATTCCCGTTTAAAATTTTTGTTAAAACTTGAAGACATGTCACATTCCCCGATTCAGAGTGGTCTGCCAGGAATGCAGGTAAGAACATTTCTTGCTTTCATTGCAATACTGTACTAGTCCAGGTTTTTTCAAAGGGTGGGTTATATAGTACACTTTTTATAACGACCTCACGAAGTGTCGAAGTACAGAACGTTACATCTTGTCTACAAGTGAACTGTTCTCAAGTTGTCAGATGTTTTGGCGATTAGGTGTAGCGAAACTATGGTATTTTGCCAAACAGTTTAAGCAGATGGTCTATAATATATACGTAACTGTATGTGCGGAATCAGGAGCAGTATCTTTTTAGCTTGTCGAGTCGGAAAACCTGCAGTACACTGCGTGTGGCCTTGCGTGTATTAACTGTCTACTATAGCTAATTAGCTACTTTGCCTTTAGCCTATGTGAAATTGATTAAATTAGCTACGTATCTACTAGGAAATTAAAGTCTTCTGAGAAAATGAATGCACTTAAAAACCTCCTTCCAGTACTGCTGCTCAAAATTAAAACACAATAGAAAACATTTGAGAAATATAATTTTGCGACTTTTTCTTCCGACATGTTTTCGTATTTTCGAATATAAAATTTAAAATGATGTTAGTGGGGCGTTGGGCTGAGAAGAGGCGTGAAGATGATTAAATAGTTTTAGCTGCACGACTTTAGAAACTAGAATACTACTAAACCGACGTTGATAAATAGTTAAATATACTATGTAATCCTAAACTTATTCCGAATACTAGTATAATTGCTGTAGCGCAGTTACTATACATTCGTGTTGTTTAAAACGCAGTTCATATTTTACATATTTTACTTTTTTTCCAATACGGTAGATGTCGTTGATTTTATCTGTATTCTGGCTACGGCCTCGGTCTTCTACAAATTAATAATGTTAATCTAAGTTTTATTCAGCTGTCCTCCAAGTGTGATAGGGGCGTTACTGGGGATGTTCACGTAACCTTCTAGGACAGGGATCTAAAGATTGGATAGGAAAATGAATTCTGTACGCTGTAATTGTAAAGGGTTTCTGAGTTTGTTATACTCGTTTTCGTCTCCTAATCGTGGCTTTTGATTGCGTGAATACTCGATTGTTTACGTTTCTTCAACAAAGCGCTTCAGTCACTTAATTTGGAATCTTCGTTGACATCAATAGCCTAAGACAACTCCCCCGATGCGCCTGTAACCTTTGATGAGTGGTTTTCTTTTTGTATAAATAGGCCTACATTTCTCTTACCAAGTCTAAAACAACTTTCCCAACGTTAGGACCGGACTGATGCACATAAAAAAAAGTTTTCCATTCCATTGGAATTTTACTACAACGGTGCTCCTTTTGGCTTTCTGCGCCAGTCTTAAAATATGCTGATGGAGCTATTTTGGTGCTGTTAATCAATTGTCTAGCCCTTAAATCCGTAGTGTGTGTGTGTGTGTGTATACACATGTGTACACAATGGTGTGAAATATTGTGTTGAGTCTTGAGATGCAGGGCTGACTGACAGGCTCCTAAATCAAAGGTTTATTTGAAGTGCATCGGTACTTCACACAGGAAGAACGTATCAGGAGAAGAGCGGAACGGCGTAGTTAACCCCGACGGATGTCTAAACCGATGCCATTATCACTTCTTAAATATGAAGGGCGTTCAAGCTGCGAGCATTAATGGATTACTCGCGGCGTCGGGATGAGCGTCGGATTGATCTCTTCTAAAGCGATTACTGACTACGCTTTTGAGAGGTCCCGCGGACGCTGCTGTGCTATTAGTAATGATGATGCCAGCAGCCAGATCTGTTCGTGTTTGAGTTTATTTGGTGTTAGACCTCTGTGTTATTCACGTTCAATTTTTAAGTGTGTTTAAAAACAAATGTTCCCAATGCTGACGATTCACTTTGACGTGTCGGTCTTTCTAACAGTAGATGGAAGGTTTAAATGCCACATTGCACTTGGAGGCTTACGCTGCAGCAAATTGCCAAACCTGTATTTTTCTATCTATATTCAGCAGTTTAAAATTGCGGTAATAACAAGTTTAATTTAAAAGTGATTTTTGGGCTGACATTTTTGTATTGACATTTTTCTGTTTTATTTTTGAGTATGAAGAGGTTGCCACCTGTTGCTTGTCTAGTGCGAAATATGGCCTCGCTTTACAGGCATAGAATATGAAGTGTCCCTATTGGCACAATGTGTAATAAACGCTTGATAGGTGTCTATGCATTCCTAATATTTGTTCCCGATTTTACTGTTGAAATTCAGCCAGGGTGCTTGCCAACGCCCTGCGGTGAGCAGTGCCAGCCATGCGTGGGATCTGCCAGTTGGAAAAAGATCGATTTGGACTCATAATTTACATAATCGCGATAAGCGTCCTGATTATAATATTTAATGTAGAATAATCAGGGAGCTCTGCTGTGAGTGTGGCATACTCCTCTCTCTCTCTCTCTCTTTCTCGTTAGGGTTTCTTTTGTTTACTGGAATTTAATCTGCTAGAGACCTGTGTGCTTACACACCTCCGGTGAAATTTGCATCTATAAACGGAGGAGCTGGAGGGACGTGCCCATGGCTGTCCACAGACGCTCCATTACTCCTCAATATTTAAATATCATGAGAAAATGCCAGGTTGTTTAACCGTCGTGGGGGTCTACTTTCCCTATATGTTCCTGCAAGCACATTCGCTAACAGGTGAAAGGATTTAACGAAAACACGGTAGAATGTATCCAAAATGTTTTAACCCTGGATTTATGGAGGATTAGATACCGCGGTTATCCCTCACCATTGGAGCCCAGGTGACGGGTTGCATTGTGAGCAGGGGGTCTGTGAAATTGTCACTGTGCCCTGGCCCAAAGGGGACACCCTCAAACACGGTGCATTACCGCGGCTCCAGACATCGGAACAAGTCAGCGGAAATTCAGGCGACATCATCCTGGCCGTCGGGCCAGGAGCTGACTGACTGCATGCTTTTGGCAGGGTTTTCTAGCAGTGGGGGGGGGGGCTCAGTGCTCACTGCTCACTGCTCACTACAGACCTGCTGACCGGGGGAACAGGAGCATCATAGATCCCCTTTGCTTCCCACACCTCACCTCCACTGTGGCCACGGTTTGAGTATACTCGCTGCCCCAATGTGCCATTTCTCTCATGGGGTGTCTCCATGAAAGTCCAGAGGGAAATTTCAAACCTGTAGCGGGTCATGTGACCGTCCGGCAGCCGAGCACTCAAGGCCGTCTCCTCCTCCGCAGCTTTTCCTCTCGCTCGTGAAGTCCTGGTTTAAACGGTGGAGACTCAAGACCAGTCTGAGGCTGTGCACAATCGTGCACAGCGGCTCACATCATTAATTCATTCATTCATTAGCTGCCTTTTTAAGTGTCACTGAACGATGGTTTCCTCATGGCTGGGCTTGAGGTAGGATATCCATATTATATGAATGTGATTTTTGTGGCGTCTCGGCTCTGCAGGAAAATCTTCAGCGGTCCGAAAGTCTTTGTTCGGTCGTGTTTTTGTTAGACACGGCCTGACCAGCTAGGTAAAAAAGAGTGAATGAATAAATACAAGGAAAATAGGCTTGATGGCCTGTCATGTTCCTGTTACAGACACGGCCTGATCAGCTGGGTAAAAACGAATAAGGATTGACGGCCTGTCATGTTCCTGTTACAGACACGGCCTGATCAGCTAGGGAGAAATAAATGATTAAAAGAAAATAAATTCAAAATGAATGCATCTCTGAAAGCCCAATGGGGGTGTAGATATTACACAATAAGACACTTAAGTTCCATAGGTCAGCTGAACGTACCAGGTAAAAAAAACATTAGGAAAACCCCAAACGTTCCCCCTGACTAATCCACTGTTCACACATTGTGTATAATTCTGCTGTACTTGTTAACCATTTTTCTGTTGTTTATCGGAGTAGCACGGTAACATCCTGTTATGGTAGATTCAGACGGCTTCCAGCATCAATTATTTATTTATTTATTTATTTATTTATTTAAGGATGCCCAGTGAAGATTAATTTATACAGTTTTATTGAAGAACCTCTTCATCTCTGCTAATGCTTGTAACACCAATTAGGCCTAATCCCCGTGCCACACAGGGCAATTTTTCCAGTCCATTGGAACAGCACCCTCCCCCCTCTTACCCTTTTTGGCTTATTAATGACGGTGGCAGCATTAAAATTTAGCAGAAGTACCCTTGCTTCAGGCAGCAGAGTCAGCTGTGGGAAATGTTAGTGAATTGGAATGGCACGCACAGAGTGCATCATTCCTTCCAATGTGGGTCGGGGGTGGGGGGGGGGGGGGGGGTTGCTGTTGTTGTCTTGTTGAATCATGTAGAGTAGTCATGTAGAGAATCATGTTTTGTAGTTTGCAGAAGAGTCAGTGCTTGTTAGCTGTTGTATAGCGTATTTTAGCTGAAGGTTTCAGGCTGTTCACCTAGTTGGAAAATGCTTCATTTTGAGCCTGTATTTTCTTATTGTGAATATTTTTGAAACGATTGAACTTATTAAAACGCCTTTCGTTTTTTGTTACACGTGTAAGGCAGGTGTCTAAGTTGGACTCGAACCCGGGCCCTTCGCAACCACGCAGGCGGGAGACCAGTGTTCCCATGCACTCAGCTAGTGACCGCGTCTGTTTGGCTGAACGTGAAATGTAAAAAAAAGAGTCGTCTATACTTGGTAGGGATGTGTGCTTTTGGGAATTTCTGTTTGGTTTGTTTTTACTTTTAAAAACTCTGTTATCGGTAAAACATTTTAACCCACCTGGTAACATTAAGCTTTACTGAGCCATTATGTGAAGGATTTTAACGGTTTGTCATGCACTGCCATTACGTAAGTATTTGTCTTGGCTAGGCTAATTAATAATTTACACGTTTAATTGCTAATCAATAACACTGATATATAGGCAAAAGCACTTGCATTTAGATTTCTTGTTTTAGTATTGTGACAGTCACACGGCACGGCACGGCACGTTGCACCATGTAGGTAACGTGCCTAAATGACCATATACCGTAGTTAAGGAGATGAATTGTCTTGGTATTAAATATTGCCATATTTTGCGATATTGGTATTTAATATTTATCAGTAGCCTGTCATTTAAGTCTACAAGTCTTGTTTTTTCTGTAACTGTCTCCTTAAGCTATTAACATGATTAGAACTCACTTTATTTAAGTGAGTAAATAATTGTGTAAATAGTTAAATTCAGTTACGATAAGCATGTAGTGAATTTGGGACAGCGCCAGGTGCTTTGCGAGTGCTGTGATGGTTTGTCCATTTTTGTGGAAAGTTGAGCTGTGAGTGGTCCTCATTTAATAGTGTCAATAATGCGGTTTAAAAAAAGATTTATCCAGATGTAATTCCATCAGGCAATATGTTTTTGATATTCACCATATAAAAAAAAACCCACCTTGAATGATTGATTAGCTTTTCTTGTTTCGATTGAGGAAACGCGGTGTTGCTTTCTGTCAGATTCGAGGCGCTGTTTGTCAGAATGGTGAGGTTAACGAGCTTACCATTTTCCCTTTCGCCTTTTAGATCATTCTTTTTTTATTAAAAAAAATAAAAAAAACTCTTCTAACCTTTAATTGTTCCAAATTTAACCTATAGCGTTTTAAATGCTGTCTGACTAATGGTTATTATATTAGTCAGCACCCCCGTCCCATTGTTTCACCGTTGGCATGTAAAGTTCTTTGTGTCATATTCAAATTCTATCAAGTGTACTTTTAGACCTCAAAATAAATTTCTCAGTAGAAAAAGCAGAATGTTTCTGAAAAGAAAATGGGGCGGGGGGGAGTTTGGTTGCATTGTGTATATAGCCTTTTCGAGGCGGATTGGAAATTTCTCCACACTTTATTCTGTTTCCTGTTTGTGGAGGGAAAGCCTGGGTCCCGTTTGTGCCACTTACTACCCTACCGTTTGTACATGAGTACTGAATTCTGTGGTCAGACATGGCTACCTGGAATACTGTTTCATTGTTAAAAACCACCGCTGTGTACGTAGTGCCACTGTTTCATTGTTAAAAACCACCGCTGTTGTACGTAGTGCCACTGTTTCATTGTTAAAAACCACCGCTGTTGTACGTAGTGCCACTGTTTCATTGTGAAAAACCACCGCTGTTGT
>JAOYSI010004063.1:0-14616 GCA_025775065.1 Hiodon alosoides
CCCCCCCCCCCCCCCCCCCCCCCCCCCCCCCCCCCCCCCCCCCCCCCCCCCCCCCCCCCCCCCCCCCCCCCAGGATGTTTTCTCTTATCGCATCTGAAATTTGAGCAATTTAGGTAGAGAATCACTTGTAAGTCCCATGAACAACTATGATCCTTCCAAAATTTTATATTTCCCCCCCCCAATGTCATTACAGGTAAAAATTATTTCATTATGCAATTTTCCAAATTTCCAATTTGATTCTTTTTTATTGTCTATTTTTCTGGTTTAAAATGTATAGTAAGTACCAGTTTACAAACACATGAACCACAAACACCATTGATCAAAAAAGTTTCATTTTAAAATGTCGATTTCAAAATAAATTTTTTTAAGTACAGAAAATTGTGCATAAAAGGGCATCCCTCATGAAGCACACAGTGAACCTGAAAATAATCACCCTTCCTTGTTCATTAATGTCTTCTTAATTAATCGTAACATGTAGTAAATGGGTTTATTTTTCATAAGCAAAACAATTGACCTTGTGTGTGCCCTTCTTCACAGCACTGTCCCTGACCAGGGAGCTGTCACAGGCTTCATCCAAATTGAGGCAATTTGCGCAATGTGTTGCTCTAATATATGTGTGTCCCCACTATTTACTAATGACTTGGCCAGGAAATGGTCTAATTGGCCCAGGATTCTTTCAGTGTGCAGAGATAACTCATAGTTCAGTACTGTGAACACATGCACTACGCCACATGGCACTAACACGGATTATCACAAAGCAGCTATATTTCTTTACAATATCCATATGTATGCTGGTGTATCGTTTTAGAAACACGTAACTTATGCAAAAGATGAAAACAGTACACTCAAAAAAAAAAGTATTTTGAAAAAGGAACGATCCATTAACTGGACAATTTGCTTTTCAGATTACAACACACCTTCAGACCCAATCTTATTAGCCAATGGTGAGATGCCTAGTTGCTTTGGCACATTTCAGAACCAGTACTCAGGACTCCATTATCAGTTTCAGCCTGATCCTCACAGCAGTCGTGGGACATGTTGCATATCTGGTGGCTGGTAAAGAGATCTAGGTAGATTGTACAAAGTGATCCCCTAAAATAGAAAAGTCAGGAACAAACCAATGCAAAGGTAAGGAGAAGATGAAGAGTTTGTAACCTTTACTGTTCAAATAGCAGGCTTCCCTTGGCTTTTCAACACAAGTGGAAAAGAGCATGAACTAATTTAAGATGGAGCAATCTGCCACTGCCGACGTTTTTGGGCTGCACTTTTGAACTGCAAAAAACGCCCTCAGCTTTGTGGGGTAATCTGAGGATTGTGCTGTCTGGGCCTGGATGGGTGGGGCTTGTCCTATACCTGCTGGCTAAAAGTGTGGTTGCTTCCCTGATGTTTTGAGCTTGATTGATTGCAGTTCCGCTTTCATCCTAATCCCTTGATGAAGAACACACCTCTTCATTTGTAGTGTTGTTGTGGTTGTTTAGTTCAGATCGTTTTCAGTCTGACTGGGGAAATACAGTCAGACACGTCTGTGAAGAAGAGACTTTTGCTCTTGAGTTGAATATTTTTAATAATAATAATAATAATAATAATAATAATAATAAATTCATATATTCTACACTTTTCTTGCTGGAGCTCAAAAAGATTTACAGACGTTTTTAAAAAAAAGTTTTAAAAGGCTTTCAAAAAGGGTTTTAATATGACACTGACTTTTTCTGTTCTCATCTTTTCAAGAAGGCTGTTTCTGAGCCTAAGAGCCTTAACTGAAAATGCATATTCTCCTACTGAAAATGCATATTCTCCTTTGTATTTTAGCTTGGACTCTGGAACCATCAGTGGGACTGTCATTTGATCTGAGAGGCCGTTCAGTTTGGGAAGGGTTAAAAACTCAGTAATGAAATCTGGGGCTATCCCATGCCTTGTCTTAAAGAGGATTAATAAAATGTTGTATTCATCCTTAACAGTAATTGCCAGTGCACGGACAGAATAATTACATTAATGTGGGTTCTCTTGTTATTCCTAGGGAGAACCATGCTGCTGAATTTTGAACGAAATGCAGATGTGAAAAGGCTTGGTGGGTTAGGCAGGTGTAAAGTGAAATACAATGGTCCAGCTGTGATGAACTAAAAGCATGAATTACCTTATCAGTATCACACAAAGACAAAAATAATTTATATCATAGGTATGGGGCTCAGATCAGCTTACACCGATCAACCATAACATAATGACCACTGACAGGTGAAGTGAATAACACTGATAATCTCGTTATCATGGCACCTGTCTATGAGTGTAATATATTAGGCAGCAAGTGAACATTTTGTCCTCAAAGTTGATGTGTTAGAAGCAGGAAAAATGGGCAAGCGTAAGGATCTGAGCAACTTTGACAAGGGCCAAATTGTGATGGCTAGATGACTGGGTCGGAGCATCTCCAAAACTGTAGCTCTTGTGGAGTGTTCCCAGTCTGGAATGGACAGTACCTATCAAAAGTGGTCCAAGGAAGGAAAAGCGGTGACAGGGTCACGGGCGGCCAAGGCTCATTGATGCCTGTGGGGAGCGAAGGCTGGCCTGTCTGGTCCGATCCAACAGACGAGCTACTGTAGCTCAGGGTGCCCATGCTGACCCCTGGCCACTGCCGAAAGCACCTACAATGGGCACGTGAGCATCAAAACGGGACCACGGAGCAATGGAAGAAGGTGGCCTGGTCTGATGAATCGCGGTTTCTTTTACAAGACGAGGATGGCCGGTTGCGTGTGCATCGCTTACCTGGAGAACACATGGCACCAGGATGCACTATGGGAAGAAGGCAAGCCGGCGGAGACAGTGTGATGCTTTGGGCAATGTTCTGCTGGAAAACCTTGGATCCTGCCATTCATGTGGATGAATCCTCTGCAAAAGACTTTTTCCCCCCGTTTCCTCTTCTTAAGGTTTGTGGTACATGTCCCCACCAAGCGAACGTTTCTCTGCTTTCTAATGCCTCAAAGACGCCTCCTAAGATGTCCCCACTAGTTTTCCATGGGTGTGGTCCTTATTCGATTGAGGTGGAGGCGATGGCACGTGAATGGAATACCATGTGATGTGGAAAGACTTCAGAATTATGAATAATGAAAGAATTACAAATAATATGCCCAGTGTTTTTCTCTTCCCGACAGAATGACTGATGTGGTTTATGTTTAGTCTTCAAAAACTTCTGTCACAAAGAAGCAGTGTTTTGTTACCCTGGGTCTCATTGTACCATTGGGATGAGTTGCTTGCTGATAGTTGAGTCTGAGTCTGAGTGAGGACTTTTTGGGGTCAACAATGTATAAATCTTCCGTAAGCTTCAACACATTAGTCAGTGTCGTGTACTTGATGTTGTACCAAAGATACTGTGATTTCTCATACTCGATATAACCTTGTAAGGAAATGTATTATTCCTTGAGGCAGTTATTACCACTTATATCACGGCTGAGTTTCTTCCTAACATTCTCAAAGAAACTGAAGACATTTCCAAGTCTAACCTGACATTCTAGTTCCTATTAGCTGAATCCTAGTTTCCCCCCTTAAAGTCACATAGTTGTTCATTCAGTTTTATTCAAGAGAAAGCCATTATATTGTCTAAGAGGCAGCCCTTGGATGTCGATTATAATAAGGATGTGTTTAAACCATTTTGTTGTTACCACATATTGGACAATGCGCTCCTAGGTGCAAGCTAGATAAATCAGCTCATTTAGTCATCTTTGGCGTGCAGCAAATGGACCTTTGCAATGGGGCAATACAGTAAAATCGACAGATTGTAGTAGCAGAAAAAGTGCCCCTTACAGTGCAAGATGAGATTTGGAATCGGCCTGTCAGTCGCAGCTAGTTTTTATTTTACTATAGATCAGTGGCAAGACGAGGTGGCTTTGAGATGCCTTTCACCTATGTGAACCTACTGGCAGTGTAACGGCTTTTGGTTGGACTTCCCCGTTTCAGTGTTGTTTGCTTTGGTCTGTCATCCCCACCTACAAGCAAGTCAGGAGAACCAAATTCACATAAACTTTTAACACTTTATCCATTTTAATTAAATGTGTGGTGTTGCACAGAGCCTGGCACAAGTTTAATTACAGCCATTCTGGCATTTTTTAACTGCTGTTGCGTTCTGTGGCCTCCGGGCCCTGCTGTTCTTGGATCAGTGCACGATCCTTCCCAGTTGAACTTTTATGACTCTGTGTCTGCATGAAAGTGTGTGTGTGGGGCGGGGGGTGGTGCAGCATCAAATGTGGAATGTCACTTTTCTCATTTCTTAATTTCTGTTCTCAGTCAGTCAATTGCTAGGTGTTCGTGTTTAAAAAAAGGTGGATGGGGTGGGGGGGCTTCCGACATCTGTCAGTGGAATCGCTGACAGCTAGAGGAGCCTCAGACTTCTCCAGAAAGTTGTGTGCGTCTTCGGACCCTGAGCGGGTGGGTTGGGAGTGCAGGTCTGGTAACGTTTCAGATGTGTCTGATGTGTCTGACAGACGTCAACTCCTGTAGCTTTCCTCAATTCTCAAGGCGTTCTCTCAATGCTACGTATGAGGCATCCTGAATATGAGCTGGCTCCTGTCCAAGCAAAACAAGACTGGGGAGATTCTCGCCTCCAAGCCTGAAAAGAAAGAATGACATTGAAATTAACTGCATGAGAGGTCTTGCAAGACTTTGATTTGGACAAAAAAGAGATCATCCGAGTATTTATTTCATTCAGATTATTTATTCATTATATATTTTTTTATTTATGTATCTATTTGTTTTATATTTCAGTACATTTTTTCATCAATACAGCAAAAACAATTTCTATTGGTTCTAATTCTTTTTTTAATAGTTTAAGAAAGAAAAAAAAGATTAGGTATTACAGCAGCTTTCCCTTTCTGTATTTAGTGGGCTTGGAAGAGATCGCATGTATGTCCAAGCATGTTTTGAGCTGCAAGCAGTGGGAATGTATGTTATTGTATTGTGTCAGTGATCAATTGACACATGCTACACGTGATATTGGTGATAGAATTTGCTAAACCTTCCTTTGTCTTGTGTGTGTTTTGTTTTTAGAGGGCTGGAAACCAGTGCCTTCTCTGGGACCAGCGCGCCAACCGACTGAGGGGCAGTGTGGTGCAGCAGCCGCTGGGTTTACGGGATACCTATTGGGTGGAGGTTGGCTGTGGTGAGAGCGGGCTGGCCCCCCTTTGTTGGTCCCAGGGATACCAGGCTGTGAGCCACCACTGTGGGGCCTTTGCATAATCCCTTAGCGATTTACAACTGACTGGGCCTTCCAAACGTGCTCTCAGTCCAGCCGTTTAGAATATTCACACTTAATCAGCTGTAATTGTTGCAATCTGTCCTCATTAGGCTCCACTGACCTCTTCATTAGATCACACTGAATAGTTCAACACTTAAAAGCCCCACCAGGAAATAGTTTCTAATTATCATTCCAAATGCTTTGTTTTCTAAATAAACTCCACCACAAAAAAGCCCTCCTTTTTCAACCCCCCACCCTAGACCAGTATTTTCACAGACCAGGAAGAAACACAGACTCTCAGTTTCCAAGGAGAGCCTAAATCACTTCACAAAAAAGTATTTTGTTTTTAACTATGTTTTCATAGTTAAGTAAGTTATTTAAAATACAGAGTATAAAACACAAATCGTATTAAAGCTACATGCACAAAGTAGGACCTTATCAACAGTTTCACCAAGATTTGTTAAATTGAAGATCTTCTAGAAACCCTGTGCACTGATGCAAACCAAGGGACCTGTAAGTGGGCTCTCCATTGGTGCTGCATCATGGAGCTGACTTATCTCCATTGGTGCAGCTCCATGCCACTGACTTATCGAGGCTGTGTTATGGCAACAAAAAGAAGCGCATTCCACTGGGAGCGAGGACAGAGCCAGTCCAACTCTTCCAGAGTTAAGCCTATAAAGAGTGTGAATCAAGGCTGTTGGCTGTGCGCCCCGTGTCCAGAACTGCTGCTGTGTGTCACTGTCCGGCTCCCGCTCTTTCAGCCTCAGGATTTATGGTCTCCCCCGGACTGCCTGCCTGACAGGTAGGGGAGGGAGGCAAAGAGGCAGCACCGGGTCCCTTGTGTAAATGTTTAACTGGAGAAACCAATGCGTGCTTCAGAGTTGCAAATCACCTTTGAAGCACTTGAGTATAAGGAGGGTCTTCACTGAACCAGCACCACCAATTAACAGGTGTGAATAAGGGCAGGTTATCCAAGGGGTCTGAAAACTTGGCCTGTGTGCTTATGGGGGCATGAAAGCATTGAAAGTTAACCAGTTTCCCTGTCTGGTGTTAAGGAGAATCCGAGGTGAAATAGGGTTGCGCAAGCTTCAGCCACCAGCAATATATAAGCCTGGCAGCTTTCGATGAATTGTAGCTTACCTTGAACTCTCTGGAATGATGATTGGCGGGGTTTTGTTGTTGTTGTTGTTGTTGTTGGGGTTTTTTTGTGGGTGGGCAGCGCTAGGAGTGGGCACACCATGTGGAATCCCTCTCTCAGTCCATCTGTCATCACTCCCAGGGATGGATCACCATTACACTTCCCTCCTTAACCCCTCAGCCAGTCTCCAACCCCCCCCCCCGCCTCCTCCACCATATCCTACTCGACTTGGGAGGGTTGTGGGGGAAATGACTGCCCAGTGGGGGAGGCTTTATGTTTTAAATCTAAGCATTGCTGTAGTATTAAAATGATTTTTCACGGTAGCGCTAGGAATGCTAACATATCTTTCCACTGTTCCCTTTTCCGTCGTATGATTTGACTTTCACTCCCTATTTAACAGTTCTCCAAGACGCAATAACAAGTTTTTTTTAAACATCACTTAATATTAGTAGGAAGGGAGATGATTAAGGCTAGGAAAGATTTTGTAACAAATTAAATTTTGTCCCACTTTCCTGCAGTTCCACCATGTACCCCCAAAGTATCCTAAGTATCCTAAGTAACCATTTTGTGTCAATTGCTACAGTATTAACTTCTGTGAAAGTGTCTCCACCACATTATATCAATGTAGTTTATTCACTTCATCCGAGCGTTCCATTTCATCTTTATGAATCTTGATCATGTGTTTTTTTCTTAACTGTCCTACCCAATTTATGTGATCTTATACCTAAACTGAAGAGCTTAGAGTTTAGTGGTATTTGAAGACATCGCGGGAAATTTGTTCAGCCAGTCATCATTTTCATTATCTGAGAATTTTATAGCCATCAGGCTGGTCAATAACTGGCTTGTTGAGAGCTGCTAATGAAATAGGATTTTCTATGTGAAATTATTCTGCAAGATCAGGGACGAGCAGAGAGTTCCTCAGGGGCAGGGGCTCAAATGTAAAAAATCTATCTATCACAACAGAGATAATTTTAAGTAATACCAATATTTAAACTATTAATAATAACTAAATTTGCTACTGTATTGTGCACGTTTTCATGTTAATTTTAGTCAAAATGCATTTTTACACAAAATTATTGTTTGTTAATTAATGTTGAGAGGGGTACTATCATTTGAAAAAGGGCAAACCAGTCCTCCCCACATGCACCTTGCGTTGATGCTGCACACATACAGAGACGCTCTGTTTTACAATGCAGACTCCCTCTTTCAGTTGATACAGTCTTGTTTTCCTTGCCTCTGTTTGTGATGGAGTAACAGGCTTGCAAACAGGAGAACAGGCAGTTGCACTTTGTACCTCCACCTCCGTATCACCGATGTTAGTAGCCCTCTGCGTCTTTATCTTTTTTTCGTAACCTGCAAGGGGTGTGGCGATTCATTATCGTTTCATTGCTTAAATTTTTATGGATATCTACATCACATCACATCACATTACATTCCCCCCTAATACTGTCAGCCTTCACTTTAAATCCACCAATCACACACCAATTGTAGGCATGTTCTCTGCTGGATAATGTTTACATGATCTTATTGGTTATATAGTGAGTGCTTAAAAAGTCAGTGAGTGCACATTGCAGTGTTGACATGTTTATCATAATGACAGTGAAAAAATGTATGGATACACAAATTATAAAACAGTAATTTCATTAAGAGACCCTTTAGATTGATCATTACATTACCTCTGAGTAGTACCGTTTCTTTGATGAAAAATGTTTTAGAGTGATTTATCGATAACATATTTAGTTTCTGCCTTCCTCACCCCACCCAGTAAATCAGTAAATTTCATACTACCTTTCATCATGGAAGGCATGCCACCCACCAGGTCCTGCTGTAAGACCTCTGCTGAACATTAGGTTCCCCAGCACCCCTCATATAGGCTGGAGGTTTTACTCTAGCCCCCAATGCAAAGGACACCAGCAGAGTTATAGTCACTGCCAGACCATGTTACTAAGGTTACGTGGCCCCTAAACCCAGCCACTTTATACATTAATACAGAGATTATTGGTGCGGAACAGTCCACAGAGACTATAATTGACAGGCAGACTTTCTCTCCATACACCCAGCTGAGGCCTCTCCTGGCCTCTCTTATGAGAGGCTCTGCATGCTCCATGACCTGTTATACAGCCCAGGGCTGGATGTGGGGCGCGTATCTTTTTCATCATTTTCCACGTAGCATGCGCTTAACACGGCTTACCGCAAACGCGCTGAACTCGCAGTGCACCCATGTGCTCGCTTTTGTCTAATTCGTAAATTACAGCCTTTCGCGTTTATGTGCGGCACCACGGTGACTCTTTCATGTTGAAATCTGCAGCCGGTTGTTTGTTTCTCCCTTCCCAGGGAGGTTGTTAGATGACTTTGGCGCCCGGTGTTCCGCCATGTGCGTAAGCTGTGGTGTGCCGCTATTGCACAATGCACAGAAATGCGACGACGTTTGTCTTCTACAGGAAAGTGTTTGAGGAGGAAAACTACAGGCCCATTCCTGCGAGGAAAAACAAAACAAACAAAAAAAAAGGTAGAGGAGTAAAATTCAGTCATCAGCAGGTTTTTTATTCCACGATGCAGAGCTTGAAAAGGGGTTGCCAAGTGACCGTAAGGGCCCAGGCATAGATTAAGCACAACCTTTGACCTGTTCCCTAATTGCATATGGCTAAAATTGTGTGGATGGCAGCATCTTTCCTGTGCAGAACCAGGAGCTGTGTGACTATTGTATTAGTGCAACAAGTAACAGAGTTTGATTTCAGTGAACGTAACAGAGTTGTGACCTCAGCCAATGGAGCTATCATTAAAGCCATTTCTATCTTCATCTTAAACTAGTTGGCATCATTAAAAATGAAATATTGTATTTTACATATAATTAGCTGCATTTAGTGCCAGAGAGAGCAACAAATACGGTCAGGTGAGTATATCAAGGATGCACCTCAAAAATTTTCTTCCATCAGGTCCAAATTTTGAGTCAGAAGCTCCTTTTTTCTATTTTCCATGAAGTAAAATTTCAGTTCTACAAATCATTCTACAAAAGGAGAATCACATATTATAGCGAGTGAAGATTTTTTTATTTTATTGCTTAAGCAGCAACTATTTCTATGGAAACTTCCAGGGTTACAGTCTGTCCCTTAAAGCTAAATTAATTTGAATTTGTTTATTTACGGCAGTCTCTTCATTGCAGGCAAACAAAACAACCTAACTGAAACAGACATCCTCACACAGAACACACTGTTAAACATCTTCAGACCGCAGAAACGCGCATTAATCATGCGAGGCTTGGCAGCTGTTGCCACTCATAACATGCGAATTCCTCTCAGTCTGTGCGCACCGAGAGGAATCACTTTTAACTCATCCTCTGTTTTGTCGGCCCTCGGTGACCGACTTGTGCTTGAAGCTGCCGACGGCGATGCGGTCGGGTTTCATACGGACAGGGAGAGGGAAGTGAATGTGACGGCACTTCCAGTGTTGCTAAACACTCGGACGTCTGTGGAGTCGTGGTGTGTTGAAAGAAACGCTGCGTTTCCTGGACCTCCCTGCAGAGAACAAGACGGATGCACATGAAAGGAAGTGGAGGCCAATCGTCCTCAGTCGATTCTCTATAGTCACCCTGTGATCATTTTGTTTCTTTGCAAATATCCCTATTAAAGTGATTTCCATGGCTCCAGGTTCATATTTCATCCATCCAGACATTGGAGTATTTATTTATTAGGAAACTGATTCATTGCTAAAGGCACAGAAGGCTTTTACGTACTGTTAGTTCGATGACCAGCCCTTTACAGCGTCACATTTGTTTTTCAGAGGTCCTGAACGCTCATTTTGGTTTACTCTAGAACGGAGTCCATTCTGACGGAAAGAATGTGCCGCTGTGATAACGTCAAACGCCAAGCAAAAAAGTAAATGTCCACAAGCCTTAAAAATATTCAGAAGCTGGTAAAGCCTTAAAAATTTTCAGAAGCAGGTGAAACATTTGCTGTTTTATTTCCAGTTTCAAAAACTGTATTTGTGTTTTCTGCTGCAGAAATGGTTAAGGAAAAAGCAGGAAACCAGTGAGAGACGTTTGGTATTGTCTGCGTTCTAGCATGCTCATTTTAGCTCCAGGAAGGATCCTTACAACATGAGGCGGTGCTCAGTCCGAGAGCGGCCAGAAAAAGAGGCATTGGGTGATGGCTTACGTCCTATACTTGGCTTCATAATAAACTTAAATATTTCACCAACAAACAACAAAGTAAACAACACACCAAAACCTCCCTTTTCAGGACAAACTAAACTCAAACAGTTTCACAGCAGTGTCACTAAACCCAGTCTTATCCACTTCATTCATTCTTCTTCCATTCTTCTTCTTTAAAGGGCCTGGGATTGTTCGCACCCGAGTGTGATTACCATCAGTGCACAACGAGGTTCAATTATTAGAGGGCATGGCCCTCTCTCTCAGTGTGGCTGTCCATCAGTTCTGTCCCGGCTTGAGAGCATGGCTACCAGGTGCGTGGCACAATGAGATACATGCATGTTTTCTGTTTCACAAATATTGAGTGATGTCCCATAATTTTGTTTCTCGCTTTTTATGGTGTTGAAAATGTATGATAAAGAGCATCATGATTAGCCTAGAATGCTCAGAGATAATGTAAAAATAGGAACTGAGTCATTTCCTTTGTTTTTAAATCATATTAAAAAAAAATACTTACATTACAATTACCCAATGGTTAATCCTAAATTCTGGACATTAAGCCCTCTTTAATTGATACCCAGCACCTCCCTTCCACCCAGAATAACACATGGATTGACCGCTAGGTGGCGCTGCCAATTGAGACACACACACACACACACAGTGTAGAGGTAGAGACAGTGTAATGCCCTGCTCCCATTGCCCTGGGTCTTAGGGTCAGGGACCCCATCAAAGTCTGCCTACTGATCGCTGTCGATCCCTTCTGCCAAAACTGATTTACTTTAAGCCCCAAAGCCTCCGCAGCAGGTACAAATCCATTCCCCAGGAGGCAAGCTTTCTGAGGCACCAGTCAGGCTGACCATCCCTTCTCACATGGAGCCGTGGCCAGGAAGCACACGTGATTGATGAGTTCATACTACCGTCTGACTATGAGTATAAGATGGCGGAGTCTGATGGGAGAGCCAGTGGGCACCTAACTGAGCTCATCAGTTCCATTCTGGGACACATTCCAGGTGCTCATGCACAAGCAGATCAGTACATCCTGATTCAGAACTTCGTTTGACATTGTTTACAGGAACTAAATGTAAAGCTAGTTTTTTTAGTCCCGCACTTGGGCTCAGGTGCTGTGTCTGGTAATGTGCTACTTTCTCGCCAAGATAGTGTTTCACTTAGTGACATCTAATGGTATCTAATCCCGTTAGTGAAATCCCCACCAGAGGAAATAGATAACTGTGACGTTTAGACTACCGCGCACCACACTTTTAATCCTGGGAAAGAGCTAAGTTTTTACACTTAAGTACCAAGAAGCTTTTCCCCCTCACTAACCGACAATGTATTTGCAGAATTGTGGAGATAGGTGTTTCCAAGCCGGGGCCCATCCTCTCCACAAGCGGGACTAAATTGGTGTCAATCACAGGGCCGGGGGGGAAAGCAAGAGAAAGGGCCAAGCGGTCGACCCCCGTCATCTTGCGCCAACTTTGATTGTAACCACCAGGCAGGGAGGATGGATGTTACTGTCACCAGCTGGGTAATTATGCCACAACTGTGGGTTGGGCAGCCGCTCTTTGGGCCCTTCAGTGGATCGTTGCTAAACAAATCAGCAGCCAGCAGTCATATTTCTTTTTCTCTCAATCTTGACTTTTTTGAACGCCATCCATAAATCATATTGACCGACATCCTACTTAATGGCGAAAGCTCCCTGCAAAGCAACTGGTGGTAGTTAAGAAAGCAGCCCAAGGTTTTTTTTTTTTCCTATTCTCCTGACGTAAAAGGGGAGGGCAGTGAAAGGAAAGTGTATTTGTGGGAATTGCTTCCCGCTTCAGGAATTTCCTAGGAGCAAAAGTATCTTTGTTGCAATTGTTCTGATGTTTTAAAAGCTTTTTCACTGCTGAAGAAAAGGTCTACCTCGTCAGCAGACCTGCTATTGAAATATAAGTTGTTTGCTAAGGGGTTTCTTCCTTTAGCAATCTGTGATATAAAAGGTTAAAGTGCACATGCCTACTGGCAAGTTTTGAACCCAGAGAATAGCTTGTGCCTGACTTGTGTGTTCTGAAAACACTGAACCGTCTGCACATTCCCACGTTTGATTCTCAGACATTGCTAAATGCGTTTAAGGAAAACTTCATTTGTTCATTTGTTTTTCTTTTTCCACGCGACATAAACTGTGTTTCATGTCTAATTTACATTTTCCCATATCCGCACAACTTGCCTTCTAGTCATTTCATGATTTGGGAGGGCCAAATCGATACATTTTGTTTTGTTTAGTTAGGACAGGTGTTAGTATTGATAAGGCAGGCGTTAGAAACCAAGTGGACAATTGACATAACTTGCATGTGAATAACTGAATAGGTCTGAATGAGCCATTTAACAGCCCCCAAACCTTCTGCAGCTTAAAATCTGCAATAGCCAGTTTTATTTGTTTTATTTAATTTTAAGAAAATAGTTTGAACTTTTAACTAAAGCTTCTTAAAATCTTTAAACTGGCAACTTAAGATTTACTTACTTACTATGGAGTGAGTGGAAAAAAGTTTAGACATATGTCCTGGATTGGTGTTTACTCTCTGTAGCATTTTCTGACTGTGGGCGATTTTCACCTCACATACACAACAAGAGGAAGGGCATGGCTGAAATCCCTATCCATTTCTTTATAATAAGCATTTTATTTCCTCAAAACACAATACAGTGCTGTGTTGTTTGTGCTGCACTTTCTGGTTAGGACCCCGCTATGGGAGTGTCTCACACTTGAGGTACATCTGCACCTCGAATATAATGGAGGTTATAATGTTTCTTGACAACCTATTCATCTGCTTATGCTGTGATTGCATTACAGCGGTAGAATGAATAGGGCCAGCCGGCGATCTGATGGAGCACTGCAATAAAACCCAAGTGGCTCCCCACTTAATCCATTTCATTAAAAAAACATTTCCATTAGGTATCTCAGCCCCGTTGCACTGTAATTAAATAAACTGCGGCACACTTTTTTCTTCCCAACTTCCTCTCCTCTTTCATATTGATATTGTTCTGCTCGGGGGGGGCTGAGCTGCTTGTCTCCCAATAGAATTACCATGAGGACCAAGGGGACGTGGGGCATGCTGGCTTGCCATTGTTTCTGCATTCCTTTTCAGCAGTCCATCTATTGCTGTCAATTTTTTGTTTCACCGTCACTTTTCTTTCCAAGGTATTCAGCTGAGATACTGACATCCCCATCTGGGCCGCGAGCTCTGTGTGAGTTCCCAGAGCCGGTGCCAACGTCATCATTTAATCACGCGTAGTAATGTGTTCACTTCAGACTGGAAGGTGTGCCTTCCATGTCATAATGAGTCAGTTTGTTAAACGGACACTAAACTAAATATTTGTGTGTAAATGTGATTATTAGCCTCTACAACGTCATATTGGACCTGTATGTTTTTTAGACAGCCCATGTAAAGCTCTGTGTGCTTTTGTATTTATTTTCGTCTGGTATTTCCATGTGCAAATTGGAGTGTCACCCACCTGCATCCTTGCAGAAGTTGATCCATGTGCCTCTGCTTCATTTATTGTATTTATGTTCACATTTTCAAGCCCAAAACCCCGCATATATTCCTGCAAGCACTGCTCCACCGCCTCAGTGCAGATGCTACTGGGTGCCAAGCTGAAGCCAAAATGCACCATAACTGTTCAATGCAACTCAGTGTACCGCTGCAGACTTGTCATAAAAAACATCAATACAGGTGGGTCATGTTAACCCTAAGGTTACTTTTAAACACATATATTATCAATGCTAGAGTTTCCAGCCGCCTCTCTTGTGTGACTGTGGGGCCCACGTCATTGATTGTCTGTTCCACCAAAGCAGCCATGTGATTGGGCGTTCTTAGCTCTTTATATCTGGGGAGGATACTGGGGCAGACATTTTTTTCATGGAATCTATTTAAATTGCTGAAAGTGAAGCTAGCATAACCCAGAAACACATTACAGAAATACACCCTACATCAGTGGTAGGCAATTCCAGTCCTCGTGGGCTGCAAGTTTGCCTGACTGCAGTCAGTCAGAAAAGGAACCTTAACTCTGCCCTTTCTCTATGTAATATAATGTAGGTAGTGCATTGGTTATCAAGGTTTCAAGATTGGGAAATATATA